>WAAF01015033.1:0-14108 GCA_013400475.1 Tricholaema leucomelas
GGGCGGGGAACACCCAAACCATCACACACATAATCACTCACTTGCTTTCAGACTTGTCAGCTGTATAAATGTATTTTTATCTACTTCTCCATCGAGCTCCCTCTTACCTGTTGGTTGGAGTGGTGAAGCTAAAAGACAATAGCTGATTCCAGAACGGGTCATTCTCAGAGATGGGCTCTACTCCTGATAGTTTCTTTAAGTATTCATTTTCTGGAAGGTCACTGATGCTGCTGCTGTTTGCTCCCATCTTCTTTATTTGGCTAATCACCTTCTAAATTTTCATTCCTTCAATCTAAAAGAACAGAGAAACATTAAAAGTCCTGTACAAATAAGCAAGTCATAGATCCTAAATTAGCTATAAATGAAGTTTAGTTCATCAGCTTGAACAATTACTGAAATCTAGTAAACATTAAAAGATTTCTTTCAACAAAGATGATAAAATGATAAAACCTTCATCCAAGGAAGTTAAGTTACCTTGCTGCATACTTCAGCCATCATCTCACCTGCATTTTCATATTACTTACCAAGAACAATTTTTACATTTGTGTCAGTATCAAAGCAGCCTCCAGTGGGGAAAACTGTAGCAAGTTGCTCATAGCCCCAGACAACCTCACCTAAAATGCTGCCAGGGATGGGGCATCTCCCACCTATCTGGGCAACCTGATACAGGCTCTCACCACCACCAGTCCCAAACATTTCTTCTTTCTCTCCATTGTCAATCTTCCTCTTTTAGGTCAAGCCATCACCCCCTGTCCTGTCACAACAGCTCCTGGTGAAAAGTTCTTTACCATCACCACTTCCACCACGAGAGGCAGCTGAGGAAATTGAGATTGTATAGCTGAGAAGGCTGAGGGGAGACTTTCTGGCTCTCTACAGCTGCCTGAAAGGATGCTGGAATGAGCCAAGTAACAGGAGATACTACAGGAAACGGCCTGAAACTGTGCTAGGGGAGGTTTAGGATGAAGATTAGGAAAAAACTCTTTCCTGCGAGAGTGGTCAAGAATCAGAACAGGCTACCCAGGAAGGTGGTAGGGTCACCATTCCTGGAGGCATTTGAGAAATGTGTGGATGTGGCACCTGGGGACACGGCTTAGTGGCCATGGTAGTATTGAGTTAACAGCTGGACTTGATGATCTTAAAGGACTTTTCTGACATTTATGATTACATCCTTCTTAGATGCCCCTGTTAAGTCCTGAAAGCCACCAGGTGGCTTCCCTGGAGCCTTCTCTTCTGCAAAGTAAACAAGCCCAACTCTCTCAACCTGGCCTCCCAGAAGAGCCCTTCCCGCCCTGCCAGCATTGCTGTAGCCTCCTCTGGCCCTGCTCCAACAGGTCCCTGTCAGTGTGAGGACTCCACAGATGTCCCCAGCACTGCAAGGTGGGGGTCATCTCAGCAGCGCATAGATGAGGAAAGAAAAGGAGTCTATCAAGCAGCCAACTCCTGTGTATCACTAGTGATCTACACACTGGCAGCTCCTGCCTTAGTGGATCAAGCACAGCTGTTATGCTGCACAGGTCACCTGAACCAAGGGAGGAAAGGTACCCCTCACCATTCATGAACTTCCCCATCTTTCTAAAACACTGTGCTTGGGTCCAGCCAACTAATTTAAGAAGGGAACAGCTAAAAACTGAACCTATCAGAAACACTGTAGAAGGTGACAGAGATGCACTGCAACACCTCTTTGACACTTGCTTGATCTCTATGGAGAATGAGATGATGTCAACTGTCTGTGCTGCTCATCAGCACTTTACAGACAATTTAATAAACTTCAAACCACCATCAGGCCATTAACACTATGCCAAGGATGCTCCTGAGCATCTTGCACCTTTCAAGGATACAAGCTTTAACAATCTTCCAGCTTCTGAGGAGACAAAAAACTTTTTGCAGTCACCATGGAGGGCATCAGGAAGAACTTACAATCAAGATTTGCACCCACCGCGGGGTACCCAGGTATTCTGAAAACAACAAAATGCCAACACAGATGGAGAGAAGAACACAGGACACTATTAAGTAATAAATAAATATTTAAAAGAGGAAATAGAGGCATAAAATCATTAAAGTTGGAAAAGATCTCTAAAATCATCAAGTCTAAGCACTGGCCCAACACCACTAACCCAAATAAACCATGTCCACAAGTGCCATGTCTACATGTATTCTGAACACCTCCAGGGATGGTGACTCCACCAACCTGTTCCAGTGCCTGATCACACTTTCAGTGAAGAAGTTTTTCCTAATATCCAACCCAAACCTCTCCTGGGGCAACTTGAGATCATTTCCTCTTGTTCTATCACCTGATACCTGAGAAGAGATCCTACAAAAATAGGGAAAACATAATCACAAAAGCATTTAGGTTAGAAAAGACGTTTGAGAACAAGCCAAACTGTTAAGGCTGCCAGGACACCATTAAACCACAGCCCTCAGCACCACATCTGCAGGTATCATTTATTGCTTCTTAAATTCTGGTTGTAGGGGACACTATATGCTGGAGTCTTTTGAAGTCTTCTCTTCAAAATCATTTAATCTAAATATTTTCCTGAAAAATAAGTAATACTGTTTAACACATTATTACCTCTATCAGCAATTCCTCTTTCTCTCTGCATAAACTGGAAACACCCCCAAGGAGTCATGGCTCAGTCTGAAATTCTCATACTCCACTAAATCAAACATCTATTTAGTCCCAGAACTTGGCTCCATGAAGCAGAAGCTTCAGAGTAAACTCAAGGGAATGACTCACTCCAACCTCAAGCAGGCAGAAGCTTACTGAGTTTACTGCCCCTTCTGTAAGATTTCCATATTAATTATTAACAACATTTACAGGAATAACACTGCAAGTTGTAAGAAATTCATCAATACTGGCTGAAAGACAGAGCTCAGAGGCTTGTGATCAGTGGTGCAGGGTCTAGTTGGAGGCCTGTGACAAGTGGTGTTCCTCAGCACTCACTCTAGTCTTGTTCAACACCATGACTAGACTGAATGAAGGGACAGAGTGGACTCTCAGACAGTTTGCTAATGGCACAGAACTGGGAGCAGTGATTGACACCCCTGCAAGCTGTGCTGACATTCAGTGAGATCTGGACAAGCTGAGAGCTGGGTGGAGAGGAACATCATGAAGTTCAACCAGGGCAAGTGTAGGGTCCTGCAACTGGGGAAGAACGACCTCCTGCACAGGATAGTTGAGGGGTTGAGCTGCTAGAAAGCAGGTCTACAGCACTCTAAGGTCCTCCTCTGTGAAGGACAGGGAGTTCACCATGAGCCACTAACATGCCATGATGGCCAAGAAGCCGAATGGTCTCCTGGAGTACATTAAAATGAATATGGACAGCAGGTCAAAGGAGGTTCTGTTCCACCTCTGTTCTGCCCTAGTGAGGCCACATCTGAAGTACAGTGTCCAGTTCTGGACTCCTCATTTCAGGAGAGATAAGGATCTAGTAGAGAGAGTCCGTCAAACACTGCAAAGATGCTGAGGGGCCTGGTGCCTCAATGTGGGGAGGAAAGGCCGAGAGCCATGGGACTGTTTCAGTTTAGCAGCCTGAGAGGAGACCTACTCAGTGCATAACAAGAGCTAAAGGGTGGAGCCAGACGCTTTTTAGTGGTATCAGTGGGGATCAGATGGCACCTCTAAAGATCATCCAGTCAACCCCCCTGCTAAAGCAGGAGCACCCACAGCAGTTTGCCCAGCACAGTAACTAGCTCGGGTTGGAAGCTCTCCACAGAAGACTCCACAACCTCTCTGGGCAGCCTACTCCAGGCCTCCAGTACCCTCCTGTTCAGACGGAACCTCCTGGGTGGAGGAAAAGGAAAACTCCTCTCAACGTGCTGGTTATACTCTGCTTAACGCACTCCAGGAGGCCACTGGCTTTCTTGGCCACAAGGGCTCATTGCGGTCTCATGATGAAGTTGTCCACCAGCAATCCCAGGTCCTTCTCTGTGGAGTTGCTTTCCCGCAGGCCACACCTTACCTGTCCTGGTGCAGAGGGCTGCTCCTCCCTAAGTGCAGGATCCTAAGACTACTTGTTAAACTTCATGAGGTTCCTATTTTTAAGAACTTCAGAATCTCAACTTTCTGGTCCCAGCAAATCATCTCCTGCCCTCACGAGCCTGTTTTGCTCACACTGTCCATGCTGTGTCCTAGCTTGTCCCCAAATACAAGATTTTACTCCTATGAAAATATTGCTATTTTCCATGCACCACACACAATACCTCAAAACACTCCCAAGGTGAGCAATCACAGCTTAGCTAAGACTGTACCATATTTCCTTAAGTATGATCAAGTTTTCATCAAGAGATTGAGTAAGTCCTGAGAACTGTGAAATCCTCATGATGTAAGAGGTGTTATTTCTGTCCCTCAGTAAACAACCTTTGGGACACTAAGGAAACATTCCAAATAAAAACAGACTCCTGAGGAGACAATGTCACCTGGCTTCTTGATGCACTGCAAATTAGTCTTTGTATCTATTAACCTTAATTGCTGACAGAAAAATTCAGTGTCGGCACAAAACAATTTTCCACAAGGAAATGAGTTTTGTACCACATGTACCCAAAGACAGCAGAACATGGGTGGCGTAAAATCAAAACACCTTTCAACAGCTAAATGACAAGCCTCTCCTACCTACATCCATCCCCTCTAATTGCTTTCTCTCCATTCCCTGAAAGAATCCAACAAGAACAAGCAGATCTTGTAATTCCAATCACAGTTAATTTACCTCCTTGAAGCCTGCACTGCAGATATCTGAGAAGCAAAGAGACAAAACTCTATTAAGTAAGGATAGTTTTGCAGCTTTCCTGTTGTATAAAGTGTGTAGTCAGCTGCACTCCTTGGGGAATTGTTTTGAGGAAGTTTTGGTGCTGTTAGTGAAGCTGAAAACAAGAAACAACCCAAGAATTGTGATTGATTTCTCTTGATAAAAAGCTTCACTCACACCAAGACATCACTGCTGGGTGCTGAGATGGTCATGAGCCAGCACCAAGCACTGCCAGCCCAGAACTAGCCCTGTCTTAGGCTGATGCCCAGCGGCATGGGCAGGGAGGGGATTTTGCCCCTCTGCTGTGCTCTGCTGAGAACCCCCCAGCAGTGCTGAGGCCAGCTCTGGAGTCCTCAGCACAGCACAGACAGGGACCTGTTGGAGCAGGGCAAGAGGAGGCCACAGCAATGCTGGCAGGGCTGGAAGGGCCCTACTGTTAGGCCAGGCTGAGAGAGTTGGGCTTGTTCAGTTTCCATAAGAGAAGTCTGCAAGGAAACCTTCTGGTGGCCTTTTAAGGACTTCAAGGGGCCTAGAAGAAAGCTGGGGGCAGACTGATGTGCAGGGCTTGTTGTGACCGTACAAGGGGTGATGGTTCCAACTAAAAAAGAGAGATTGATAGTGGAGAAAAGGAAGAAATATTTTAGGCTGAGGGTGGTGAGAGCCTGTCCCAGGTCGCCCAGAAAGGCTGGAGATGCTCCATCCCTGGTAGCATTCCAGGTGAGGTTGTCTGGTGTTGTGAGCAACCTGCTCTAGCTGCAGGTGTCCCAGCTGACTGAAGATGAGTGGGTTTGACTAGAGGATTTTTAAAGGTCCTTTCCAACATAAAAAAGTCAGTGGTGCTGATTTTTGTCCCTTTTAGCCAGCAACTTGCTCTACTGCCCTCTTCCTCTGCAACTAGAGCCTGAACAAAGCAGCACTGTAGTGTCATTATTATGGTCCCTACAGGTTCCAATGAAGCCTAGAGTCTTCCATGCAGCAGATGTGATTAATCTTGATAGTTATACTGCAGGCAAATAAGTCTTATCACAGGGAAGGCAAACAGCAGCTGGAAAAGCTAGTGATGATTCCGTGTTTTCTGCTTCAGTTCCTTTTCCACACATATTTTCTGTGGGAGTCACTCATCAATAAAAGCCTAGTTCTGAAGAGCACAATCTGCTTACTTCACATCCCACCTCCTGGACAGTCATTCTGTTCACAACTGAAGGAGGCTTTTTTCAAGATCTTCTTGGTTGAGTACTTCAGGCAGAAGAAACTGGATGTGAACAGGGCCAGACATGGTGGTTGTTGACCAAAGTGCTATAGGAGATATTCTAAATCACCTTTGTCCTTGCCAGATCACCCTATGGTAACCCCCTACTCTTGGCTGATTGTTAGGAATATGTCCTGAAAAAGAGGTGAGAGAGAAATGAAACCCAAAGTGCTATAAATGAGACCCAGATGGAATTTCTCAGTGCCAGTTCAGGAGCCTACAACATAATTGCTTTCATTCTTTATAATCACTAACCAACAGGTGATCAAATCTTATTTTTGTCATTCTGGAGACTACAATCCTGATGAACCACCAGGCCACTGGTCATCTTCACAGCCTTGCCCTATACTGATTCATAAATGACAAAAAAAATAAAAGGTTGCTCCAACTGCCTTAGCCTAAAGTTATATTTGATACAAAAATGCCAGTTCTTGTACTGCTCCCCCTCTTAATAAATATTTCATACACAGTGCCCTAAAAAATACTAAAATGTTATTTTGTGACACTGGAGAACAATAAAATACAAAAAAAAAAAATTTGTTACAAGCACATTTTGAAGACCTAAACCCCAAATCCGTCATATCTCATAGAATCATAGATGATTTGGGTTGGAAAAGACCCAAAAGACCATCTAGTTCTCCCTGCCATGGGCAGGGACATCTTCCGTTAGACCATTTGATCAAGGTCCCATCCAGCCTGGCTTTCAACACTTGAACTGGAGCCACCACAACTTCTCTGGGCAGCCTGTTCCAGTGCATCACCATCCTCATGAGGAAAAATTTCACTCCAGTGTTTCATCTCAACTGACCTCACAGTTTGAAGCCATCACCCCTCATGCTGTCACTCCATGCCTTTATAAAAACTCCCTCTCCAGCTGCCCTGCAGTCCCCTTCAAATACTGGAAAGCTGTTCTACGGTCTCCCCAGAGTGTTCTCCAAGCTGAACAGCCTGACTTCATAAAAGAGGTGCTTCAGCCCTCGCATCATCTTTGTGGCTATCTGTGGACCCATTCATAACAGCTCAATGTTCTTGTGCTGAGGAATCCAGAGCTGGCCCCAGCACTGCAGGGTGGGGTGTCTCAGCAGAGCACAGCAGAGAGGCAGAATCCCCTCCCTGCCGTTTCTGCCCACACTGCTGGGGATCAGTGCAAGATACAGCTGACTCTGGGCTCGCAAGGCTCAGTGCTGGCTCATATTGAGCTTCTCATCAATCAGTACCACCAAGTTCTACTTCTCAGCACTGCTCTCTATCCATTCTCAGCACGGCCTGCATTTGTGCTTGAAGCTGCCCAAACCACAGTATCACAGTATCACCAAGGTTGGAAAAGACCTGGACCAGATTGGCACTTGTCCACCTTTCAAGCCTGGAAAGGCTTCTCTGGATGGATCCTTCCCTCCAGCATTTCCATCCACTAGGCACATACCCTCTAAGTGGGGCAAGACACATATTAAGTCACATAACTAACTTATATTACGCTTTTTTTTTCTCTTTTCTTATACATGAGACAGTCAGTACACATTGAACTTCCTGAAGAAACTTCTGACAGAATGCAAACCCTACAAACACTTAAGAAGTTCAGAGAGCTTCCATTTCACTTGTACAGGTTTAAAAAAAAAAGGCATTTAGAGCACTTTACTTCTTTGTCTAGTTTACACACAAGTAACAAAACATGTCACTAGCCCATTAGTATAAAAAAAAAAAACACACAGGGCCTGTGAAGGGCTCTTCATTTTTACCTAATTTGAACACTGACAGTCATGCTCCCACACTATTTGGCTGTGATACTTCTGACCAAATCCGCCCGAAGGCTCAAAAGCCTCTAAAATTTATCATGGATTTACAAAACTTAAAGCTACAATAAAGATAACTTTTTTCTGACCTCCTCTGTAATTTGTCATTACATTTTATTAAAGCTTAGTCATTTGACAGAAGAATCACACAGGTTAGGAAAGCCCTCCAAGATCAATTGGAGCTGTTAAGCTAGCACTGTCAAGGTCACCATTAAATCATGTACCACAGCTACAAGTCTTTTTAAGCCCCCCAGGAATGGAGAATCCACCATTGCCATGGACTGCCTAGGCCTGGCCCTGACAACTCTTTGGAAGAATAAATTGTTCCTCACGTCCAAACCTGTTGTTTGTTCCCCAGGGAAAGAGACCAACTCCCTGTTGGCTCCAATATTCTTTCCAGGAGCTGTAGAGATACAGAAGGTCTCCTCTTGGCCTCCTCTTCTCCAGGCTGAACAAGCCCAGGTCCCTCAGTGGCTCCTCACAACACCTGTGCTCTTTACCCTTCAGCAGCTTCATTTCCCTTCTCTGGACATACTCTAGTCCCTCAGTGTCCTTCTTGAAATGAAGGAACACAAGACTGAACCCAGGATTCAAGGTATAGCCTCACCAGGGCTAAGTACAGAGGGACAAGCACACCACTGCTGATCCAAGCAGGATGCTGGTGGCCTTCTTGGCCACTTGAGCACACAGTGGTTCATCTTCAGCCAGCTGTTGATCAACATCCCAAGATCCTTTTCTGCTGTGCAGTTTCCAGCCACTCCGCCCCAAGCCTGGAGCCTACATGGGGCCGTTATTACCCAAGTGCAGCAGCCAGCACTTGGTCTTGTTGAACCTCAACCCTTTGGCCTCAGCCCATCAATCCAGCTGGGCCAGATTCCTGTGCAGATCCTTCCTGCCATCCAGCACATCAACACTCCCACCCAGCTTAATGTCATCTGCAAACTTACTGAAGAAGCACTCGATCCCCTCATCCAGATCTGCCTTTACAGCTTACAAACACACTGGATATCAGTACTGGTATTTCTGGTTTCCTCTTCCAGTGGCCAGACAGAGAATTTTCTTACCACAAATACTGCAATACAGGATCACAGAATCACAGCAAGGTGGGGGTTGGAAAGGACCTCTAGAGATCATCCAGCCCAGGGGCACCCACAGCATGTTGCCCAGGATCACAATGTATGCAAAGGGTTGGAATCTCTCCCAGGTCCTTCTCCACAGAGCTGCTTTCCCACAGCTCAACATCTTACCTGTCCTGTGCAAGATGTTGCTCCTCCCCAGCTGCAGGATCCTACACTTCCCTTGGATGAACTTCATGAAGTTCCTCTCCACCCAGCTCTCAGCATGTCCAGGTCTTGATGAATGGCAGCTCAGCCTGAGGGGATGTCAGCCACTGCTCCTCGTTCTGTACCATCAGCAAACTGGCTGAGGGTCCACTCTGTCCCTCATCCAGGTCATTGACAAAGATGTTGGACAGGCTGAACCCAGCCCCAACCCTGGGGAACACTGCAAGCCACAGGCCTCCAACTAGATCCTGTACCAGTGATCACAACTCTCTGAGTTCTGTCCTTCAGCCAGGTCCAAACCCACCTTTCATCTGACCAACACTTCCTAAGCTTCCCCAGGAAGCTGTGATGGGAGGCAGTGCCAGTACCATTTTACACCAACCACAGGGTAAACTATGCTGGATTAAATTGCAGAAAATTTTGTTTGATGTGAAAATGGTTTATGATTATTAATGAACTTATCCTTTTCTTTATAAAATCCTAAAATATTCACTGTACCTACCTAACAATCAATCTACAGAAATTCTTCCAGCTACTGCTAGAATTACATTACACAGCGGAGTTGGAAACAATACCAATTACCCTAAACTAGCATTACTTGATAAACTATACTAAGTGTTATCTCCTTACAGAAGGGATGCTCAAACTATATTACATGTATTTAAGCATTTAGTCCTACTCCACTCTCAAACAGAAACAAAATCTGTTTGGTGGCCAAAGTGGTGTTTCAAAACCAAAAACATAACTACATTTAAGCTTCAGACACATTGTGGATGTTCACCCAAAGGTCTGCATTCTTTTTTATATTCACAGAATCACAGAATTAACTAGGTTGGAAAAGACCTCTAAGATCATCGAGTCCAAACTATCACCTAACCCTTCTAATTAAAACATGGCACTACATGCCACATCCAGACTCCTCTTAAACACCTCCAGGACGGTGACTCCACCACCTCCCCAGGCAGCCCATTCCAACGGAAAATCACTCTTTCCATGAAAAATTTCTTCCTAACATCCATCCTAAACCTGCCCTGGCACAGCATGAGACTGTCCTCCTGTTTTGTCACTGGGTGTCTGGGAGAAGAGACCAATGTGCCACTGACTACAACCTCCTTTCAGGTAGTTGTAGAGGGCTACAAAGATGCTGAGGGCCCTCGAGCAGCTCCATGAGGAGGAAAGGCTAAGAACCCTGGGGATGTCAAGCCTGGAGAAGAGGAGCCCCAGAGGGGACCAGATCAATGATCATCAAGAGCTAAAGGATGGGGAACCAAGAGGATGGGGCCAGACTCTTTGCAGTGGTGCCCAATGAAAGGACAAGGGGCAGTGGAAAAAATGTATCCCAGGAGGTTTCATCTGAACAGAAGGAGGAAATTCTTTGGTGTAAGGATGTGGGAGGCCTGGAACAGGCTGCCTAGAGAGCTTGTGGAGTCTTCTTCTCTGGAGAGCTTCCAAACTCACATGGGTATTGTGATGCTGAACAAGCTGCTGTAGGTGCCCCTGCTTTAACAGATGGACTGGATGATCTCCAGAGGTTTTCCAATCCTTACATTCTACAATTATGTGACATTTTGCTGCATTTCAAGTTTTTCACAATTATTTTGGCATTTCTACTCTCCCCGTGGCTGGGCATTACAGATACTTTAAAAACACAGCTGTCTGACTCTCCTTTAAATGTTTCCCTCAGCTAAAAATCTATTTACAGTATAAATGTTGTCCATAAGACCAGAGGTGTCCTATGTCTACCTCTAATTTTCTGTCACACTACACCTCAAGATTCATGTCCCCCGTCTTCAGAGACGCCTAGGATTTCTTGATAAAAATCACTTGGGAGTACCAGAGCCATCTCAGTTCACCTTTCTGCTGAATTTATCACATAATATTAAGCATTGGATGCTGTGCTAATGAAACATCAGCACAGGACTGGAAGAGAAGGAGCTGATGGTTGCTGCAGCTATTTGAGAGTCATAAGCACTGTCTAACATCCCCAAGGCCATCCATGGGCTTCTCCTCATCTAGCAAAAAGGTCCAAAGAGAAAGCAGCTCAGGGGTGGAGCAGAATGAGGCCTCCCTGAGCTCCTGGTGATCTATGAAGCAGTGACAACATTTAAGTCACCACAACTGAAGCGACTTCAACGGTTCTGACTGAGGGACTGATAAAATAGCGAGTTACTCAACCCAGTAGACTGTGTTAGGAAATTGGAACCAACCACCCAGGAGTCTCCTACTCCCCTGCAATTATAAGGAGTTCAAGGCAGGAAATATTAACAATCTAGCTACTTCTAGAAATACTTCCAGTCATTAGAGCTGCAGCCCAGCACATCCCTCACTATAGGCAGTGAAACAAATCACATCAGGCCCTCACAAACTCACTACACTCAGGACAGAAGAGTTTAATGAAAGAAAAAAACATAAACACGGCTTGCTATGGTATTCTGAAGACAAAAATGGATGTTGACTGACATTAAGATACCACTTTTCTTATACATCAAAATATTCCCACTCCTGAGTGGGAATACACTGCTGAGTATTATCCTTCAGAAGTAAGAAAACAGTCAGGAGTCATCACAAAGCAGAGTGAGCCTCAGCAAGCCCATTGTGGGCCCCACCTGGAGTGCTGTATAAAGGTCTGGAGCCCCCAACACAAGAAGGACATCAAAACGTTGGAGCAAGTCCATAGGAGTGCCACAAAGATAATCAGAGGGATGCAGTACCTCTGCTATGAGGACAGGCTATGAGAGTTTGGGCTCTTAATCCTGGAGAAGAGGCCTCGAGGATATCTTGTAGTAGCCTTCCAACACCTGAAGGGGACCTACAGGAAGGCTGGGAAGGACTACTGACAAGGTCTTGTAATGACAGGATGATGAGGAATGGGTTTAAACTGGAAGAGGGGAGATTCAAGCTAGATGTTAGGAAAGGGTTCTTTACAGGGAGGGTGGCATAGGTTTCCCAGGGAGGCTGTGGCTGCTCCCTCCCTGGAGGTGTTCAAGGCCAGGGTGGATGAGGCCTTGTGCGACCTGCTCTAGTGAGAGGTGTCCCTGCCTATGGCAGGGGCTTGGAACTGGATGATCCTTGAGGTCCTTTCAACTTAAACCGTTCTATGATTCTGCTGCAAAAGCAACCACTGAGCACAACGGAAACCCTCAGGCTCACAGAAGCAGCAAGGAATATTTCCTTTTGTGCTCTTTATATGAATAGTGTCATTAAAAGCACCAAATAAGAAATAGTGGCCTGAACCCTCAGCATTCTGGTTCTCCTGGTGTAGAACAACAGAACTGTTTCAGTCAGAAGAGACACTCAAGATCATCAAGTCCAACCATTAACCCAGCACTGACAAGTCCACCACTAAACCATGTCCCTCAGCACCACACTACACTGTTTGGAAACACCTTCAGGGATGAGGACTCCAGCTCTGCTCTGGGCAGCCTGTAGGCTCCTCTCTTTATACAAAGAACTATTCATAATGTCCAGCTTAAATCTCCCCAGCACAAACCAAGGCTATTTCATCTCATCCTGTCACTTGTTTATTGGCAAAAGAGAGCAACCCCACCCGGGTGCAGCCTCCTTTCAGGTAGTTTTAGACAATCAGAAGGTCTCCCCTCAGTCTCCTGAGGCCTCTATGCTCAGCAACCCCAGGGTCCGCCTCTGGACATGTTCCAGCAACTCCCTCAAGGCTCTCCCTTGCACTGAAGGCCCCAACACTGAACCCAGGACCTGAGGTGCGCCCTCACCAGTGTCACCGCTCCCCTAGTGCTGTTGCCTACGCTGTTTCTGAAAGGACAGCAGGGACAACTGGAGGAACAGCTCCCACAACACCAGTAGCCCTGACAAGGAGGACCTGGAGGGGCACCGTAGGCCCCAGCGCTTCCCACTCTGGGCAGAGGGAGTCACGCCGAGTGCCAGTTTCACGGCAGTTGACACCTGGCAGCGCCAGCAGTCCCGGCAACTCCTCGCACGGCCGGTACCGAGAACAACGGCCCAAGCGCAGCCTTCTACCGCGATAGAGGGCCGAGCAACAGTGGCTGTCGGGACAAGTGGAATGTTTAGAGGCGTGCTCCCTGCCCTTTCCGAGTCAGCTTCGAGCGAGGGACGGGACGGGGCTGGAGTCCGCCCGATACTGGAACCGACCGCCCCCCGCGCCCCTTCGTCAGCCCCCTGCGACGGCCGGGCCCGGAGACACCGCTGAGGCCGCACTTACCCCGTCCGCAGCGCTGTTCGCTCGGACCACAACCCGGCAGTGCAGCAGGCGGCCGGAACACGGGCCCGGAACTGGAACAGCTCCCACCTGTCCCAGCAGCGACGGGACTGCAGCCACCACCCCCAACCCGCCGCTGCCCACACTCAGTTGCGCGCCGCAGAGCAGCTGCCTGACGGCTGCGGCGCAAGCGCGATGCCGCCACCCGCCTCCAGCCCTTCCACGTCGCCAGCGCGTCCTTGCTGCGCAGGCGCGTAGGGGAGGGGCGGGGCTGAGGGCGGGCACCGCGTAAGTGCCGGAACCGGCTGTGGGTCGTCGCTTCCATCGGTGGGACAGGATACAACGCCGGTGAAGGGCGAGTCAGAGCCGAAGCTGCAGGGAGGGGTTTGAGGCACAGTGCTGCTTCTGTGCTGCTTTTCATGAGGACAAGGAGCGATAGGTGTAAGTTGCAGCACAAGAGGTTCCACCGCAACACAAGGAGGAACTTCTTCACTGTAAGGGTCATAGAGCACTGGAACGGGCTCCTCAGAGAGGGTGTGGAGTCTCCTTCACTGGAGACTTTCGAGACCTGTCTGGATGTGTTCCTCTGTGATCTGTGCAAGATTGTGTGGTCCTGCTCTGGCAGGGGGGTTGGGCTCGATGATCTCATTCGGTCCCTTCCAACCTCTAACACTCTGTGACTGCCCGCGTTTTGGTCATCTCCATCCGGGGCCGTTCCTGCCCCGCAATGGGGCAGCAATGAGACCACATCTCAGACACTGGGTTCAGTTTTGGGCCCCTCATGCCAAGAAGGACGTTGAGGGGATGAAGCATGTCCAGAGATTGGACTGCATCAAGAGAAGTGTGGCCAGC
>WAAF01015034.1:0-16275 GCA_013400475.1 Tricholaema leucomelas
ATATATATGTATGAAATTCATTTTGTGAAGTGAAAGTTTGCAAAAGAGGTATTTTCAGTAGAATAATAAAAACTGTACATGTTTTTGTGAAGAGATATCATATACGGCTGCGTAGTACTTCAAACTGTATGTTATTTTTGTCTCATTTTATAAGCTTGTTTTATTTTTAGCTGTTGTGTTCATTTTATATCAAAGTAAATAGAAGTGCCATTGTCTTTCATAACTACAACACCCCAGTGTTTTATTATTTCTAATTAAGGAGTCTTTTTTACTTTCATGCTTGCCCATAGCTTGTATTATTGTTAATGGGAATTCTGTTTGTGCACTGATCTAAGAGCAGAACCTTCAGATACCATATAAATAGCTTCATAGTTGACTGACCATTGCTGATCAACTGAGCAAACTGATATACCCATACATTACTTGTCAGAACTTGTAGCTAGACCAGAAAAAAAATATAATTTCTGAAGGTCAAGGTAAGGGGAAATAAACAGTTTAAATTAGGGTTAAACCATCATTAAGATATTAATTCAGTTCATCCTGAAATACTGAACTGTCCCAAAGTTGTTCGAGTCCTACATTTCACCTACTGCAGGTAACACAGAGAGTGGGATTTACTAATAAACAGCATTCATCTATCTTTTGTAAACTGGTTAACCAAGCTTCATCCATAGCCAAAGAGAAAAAAAACACAGGGAATAAATCTTGTCTTGGAAACATCTGCCTCTTTCTAATAACTGGATAACCAGCACAGGATGTCAGATGTCATTCTTCAAATGACTAAAATCATGAACTGAATCATATCCAGAGTGTGAGATAAGACACTTCAGGGAAATCTCTGAGTTATAAAATACCTCTTTCTTTTGTCTTTGTTTATCTGGGGAAAACAAAAACAAAAAGAAATCAAATTACATTTTTGATTAAACAGATAATTTTTGAGACAGAAAATGTTGGTTAAAAGACAGATTATTAATGGCAGAAAACAGTATCTAAACTGGAAATAATAGTTTTAATAAACTCCTCTTATTCTCTATTCTATGGTTTATGTGGTTTACATAGCATTAGGGTAATTATTTATAGCTATGGCACTACAAACCAGTAATTACTGCAGAAACAATCTAGATTTCCCTGCAGTGGCCTCACATGAATTTCTCGATAATAAACTACTATGTCCTTTTTTTTCCATGCTCAGTGGGAAAATGCGTCACAGCAGTAAATAATGTTCTTCTCTATTAGTATTAATTTTTGCTATTTTGCAGATAAGACACAGCAGCAAACTGAGCAGCAGTTGTGTGAGTGCTGTTTAAAAAAGAACAAGCAAAAAACCAAACAAATCTTCAAGCTTGTGATCTGACTGCTCTGAAAGCCTGTTTATCATCACAAGCCTGAATGCACACACAAAGCTTACAGTGAAATGTGAGCCTATAAAATACATGAAAGAAAACAAACCTTAGTGACCTAAAATCTGGGAAATACAATCTGCCCCATGCACAGCTGTTGACATTACAAAGAGAACCTATGCTGGAGCTCTCATGTGGTCAGCGTAGTGGAGCTGAATTTTCAGTTTTATCCTATGTCTGTGTTAAAAGTAAGCAATTAAAAAAGGAACAATAGATTGACACAGAGGGGTAAAGGTTACATAGTAATTCATTTTCTTTCCTGAAAACATAACTATTTGTGTATATGATACACAAATTATTACCTTTTTAATTTTTATGTAATTGGTTGTACTCTTTTGTGTTTCATTTGTTTTTCATAGCTTTCCTTTTTGGTTATGAGAAAACTAAAATTGGATAGTTTCAATGGTAAAATGTTAAAATGAAATGTTGAAGTATTCCAATTCATGAGTGATCATGTAGAAAACAGCCCCAACAGCAGTTGAGCTGATATCAGAGCTCTAAACAAAGTGGGGATAAAAACATATTTGTAATACAAATACGCCTAATAATAATAATAAAAAAGTCACAAAGATGCATTTTGATGCATAAAGTAGCTTTTATATATGTACAAAATATGCCTGCTTTTATGATTTTATCTCCTGAGTGTGATTCAACAAGCTCTGCTTCCATGTGTGTGTGAATAATTTTCTTGCCCTTGTTCTGTTTCTTTCAGTCAACACAAAGAAATGAAACCCTAGTGAACTTAGTCACCAGGTGGCTTTTACTTTACTTAGTATCAACAGCTAGAGAGCCTCTTCTGGTATGTTTTTTCTCAAATGCTGGACTTGCTAAGACACCAAACACAAGAAGAATAAACCCACACATTTAATTTCTCTCTCGATATGGAAGAGTCGTGCAAAGAAACATCATGTTTCTCACTAAGTAGTAACAGGTATAGTGCAAAACATATTTACAACACTTCAAAAATCTGAAAAAGAAAGTACTCCAGCTGAAATACTGTCTTTTCACTGTGTTTTTTGGGTGCATAATTGTCAATATGCTAGTAAGAAGAAGCAGTATTACCCAACTGGGATCAATTTATAACAAAGCAACCCAATAATGCATGTCTACAAAAGATGTAGAGTTTGGTTTTGGAGGAAAGAATACCATTCTATTGCCACCAAAGTGGAGTGTTTGTACAATGAGTAAATATTTCCTTAGTTGCAAAATCAGTGTCAAATTTCTAAGGCCATAAATGACATCAGCATAAGTTGCTCTTTAATTAGGTGGGTGAAGGTAAGATTTTCAAACATCAGGCTTCTCAATTGAGTTTTCATTTTAATCAGCTAAATAGTGATATGGGGGTAGAGTTGCTTAGCCAGGCCATGGGAAGAAGAAAGCAGAATCATCTTAAAATACCAATCCTAGATTTAATAGCCCACAACAAAACACTAAACAGGTCAGCTTCACGGTTCAGCAATTCCTAAAAGCCCTGTCTACTTCTCAACAGCTTATCAGCAGCCAGTGTATAAGATCTCCCAATGAGATCTGATTTACAACACTACAGGGTTTTGCTGCAAAGCTGAAAGGCAAAAATGTTGCACTGTTTTCTGTACATTCTGTCTGTGCACACATATAGGAAAAAAAATTTCCAAAACCTCAGAAACCAATTTGGCCCTCGTGATAAGGATCAACTGCTTTTTTCATTGACATAAACAAGTCATAACACCTGGAAAAGCTTAAGTAGAACTCAGCGCAATCTGGTTTGTTTTTTTCTGGGTCAAAGTCAGAGTTTATCTTGTTAAGCTGTCTAATTGAACACAGCCCATGTGATACAACAGGACTAAGTGCATTAAATGAGAAGGCAGTGGGAAGTGAGGTGAACTTATTTCTGTGTGGTGGATGCTGGCAGCAGACAACTTCCTGGAAATACTTAAATTACTTTTGAAATAGCTATTTTTGTTGCTGGAGAAAAAAGATGTCTGGCATTTGTAATATCTTTTCTATACACAGGTACTATCCAAAGCTATGTTGTGATTGTGAGGTGGTGTTCCACCTTTAAGCAAAATTAACATCTTAACATTTGTCTGAGGCAAATCTGAAAAATAGCAGAAATGCACTGAGATAGTCAAGATAAAAACTGGACCCCAAATGTCAAGAAAATTAAAGCCAGAAAAAAAAAGTGATTTACATTACAGTTGCACAAACCAAACCCTATGGAAATCTCAGTAAAGTGAATTTATATAATAACACTTACTTTTTCCTCATGCTATTAGATTTGCCTTTTTACATAAATGCTTAAGTTATGATAAAAAACAGAGCTATGTCAGTTCTTTTCAGTCCCAGCACATTTACTATTAGCATAAGAAATGCTGCTTATGGCAGAGGCAGCCGTGCTTGAAAATTCTGAATTAATGGATTTGATTTCCTCTTGAGACAAACCATCAGCCTTGCAGTAACAGAAATAGATATAGTTGGTAAAACAAATAAAAAGATAGCATGCAGATAAAATGGGTTTCAGTTTAAAATAGTAATGTTGTAATTGAAGTGAACATTTACAGGGTTGCTCCTAAGCACAAAAGAAATACCACAAAAATGAAGTAATGGTTTTGTTCAGTGTAGTCATTTCATGAAAATGTAGAGCTGCAGATATCACTGTCTAGATAAAGGAAAACTAGAGTTTTTCTCCTTAGCTGAAATCCTCTGATAGCATTTTGCTAATTTTGATAATACTTAGCAATATTAAACCTGAATTTCTTATGGGGAAGGGAAAAGTCCAAGAGAGAGCAAAAGCTTTACAAGTGATAGTGAGCTAAAATGGCTTGCTTCATTTCAAAGGATTTTAGTTATCAAAGGTCAGAAGCCTGGAGTAACAATTTTTAGAGGGCAAGGGGAAGAAAATAATTTCCTGTTGGTAGAAGAAAGCTCTCTTGTCTGCATCCTTTGTCAGGGCTATAATGCTGGAAAGCCTGGGTGGGAAGGAAGGAATACCGGCCATGCTGCCTAATCCCTAACAAGAAGCTAGGGGAGGATCATACTCAGTATCAGATACTTTTACCAAAGACGTTTTCTCTAACTGAGTAGCATTCCTGACTGTCTTTCAGATATGTACACCTCTGAGGAGAAGCAGGAACTTTCAGTATAATAAAGCCTTTAATGTTAATGTGTAAAAGTAATGAAGAACATGGAATGCTACCAATATGTCACCTCAAATCTGAGAGTGCATTCATTAACTCCAACATAACAAAGTGCTCTGCTGTGTCCTGTATTTCCTCTGTTTTGCATGCGTAACAGGGTATCTTCTCATTGCATTTCTTTGTAGAGGTCTATTAATTAACAGTTTAATGACTTGACAGTCAACAAAGCGCACAGATCTTCTTGCAATGGGTGATAGGATGCTACCTGGCATAGAGAATTCCCACTCGTTACATTTCTGTCTCCAAGAGTTTGCATTTACACCACCATGCTGCACAATGCACGGCATGGCCAGTAGCTCCACAGCTGTGTGGCTCATGTATGATTAACATGTTTTGTAGCTGTACTGGCTTTGTTCTTAGGCACAAGTTCTTAGGCGTGTTTGGTCTCTTGCCCTGGTGGTGGGGTAACTGTGTTAAGGCATAAGGTACTGATGGACAGGTGGTGGCCAAGCTGCAACTCAGACATTCAGAGTCTTGTGGACAACCTTCTGCAGTCACTGAGGTCTAGAGGTTCATCTTCTTTGGGAGCCTTTTGTGAGGAGACTGGTTTGTTATCATTTGTCAGTTAATTATATCAATATCCAATGTCCTGTATGGCATTTCATACACTCAGGCAAAGCTCTTATATAGAAATAAATTTTCTATTGCAACTACCATATCAGGCATGTCTCTATTGCAATTATATAATAGCAGCCTATTTAAATATGTCAGTCTAAAGTGCTCACACTGGAATTTTACTGCTTTCTCCACACTTTCACACTCACATAAATACACCCACGAAGTACAGATGGATTTTTGAACCATCAAGTATTTCTCTTGCATTAGGAGATATTTTTTTAAAGAAATTAATGCCAAATGCATCACGGTTTAAACGTATTTATTACTTTAGTGTTTTAAAAGCTCTTCTGAAATGTTTTAAACAAGATGATGTGCACCCATGGAATTCAATATACACTTAATCTGTAGAGGAAATAAATGTCTGACATAAAGACTTAAATCTTTATTTTCCTCCTTTGACATAGTGGCTGGTGGCACATAAATGTACTTTTTTTTTTTTTCTTTCCCTTTGACAGAGTAATAAAAATCTCATTATCTATGAATAGGGAGCAATTTCATTGTCTAATCTTTTTACCAAAAGGTTAGTTAATTAATCAGAAACAAATCCTGATTATTATTTCAATAGAATTAGAAAGACAAATCACCAGAGTACAGCTAAATAGGGCAGGCCTGTGGTTCAACCTGCCTCATTTACATCCAAGTACAATGATTGTCAGGAGCTCGCAGTGAGCAAACAGCCCCGAGAACATAAGCCAGCAGATGGTTTTCTCTCGTTGCTAGCCTTTCCTCTCCTGTAATGCCTCTGATCCCATTACCTCACTGAATCCGTTACCAGGGTAACTGTTAAATTGCTGTGAAAGGCATGGTAATAAAGTAACCTGTCACACCGGCAATAAAAGAAGCAGAATTTTCCTGTTCACTGAACTTTTTAGCTCATCAATACTCACTTTTATGGAGAAATTTACCACTAAACACAGGTCAGCTTCACGAATTGTTTGTGAAGCTTTTGAAAAGCAAACCAAGGTTCATGTAAACATCGGGAAGGTGTAATTAAAGACTAGATTCAGAATTCACACAGACCTAATGCTTTGCTATTTACTGTAGAAGGTTAGAAGATTAGAGATATTCAGGTTGCTGCCACCTTAATTTTTTTTATCTTCAATAAATAACCTTTTTACTTTTTCTGTATAAACAACCCTTACTGCAGATAGTAAGGTGATTAATCCAAAAGCATTTTGATAGTGTTTAAAACAATAATGTCTACTGCATGACGCTGCTTACCTTGGGCAGATGTATTCTGACTTATTTGCTAAGTGGATTTTGTTATCACAGAATAATCTAATACCAAAAGGATTAATTTTGAAATGTTTGTCATTGTTTGTCTATGTTTTATTGTTTTACAGATTTTGAAACAAGTTTGATATATTTAACATGGTTTTGCAATATGTTGCACTTTTCATTAATACAACCTTACCAAATGTAATCCTAGAGACAAAAACCACAAGCAGCCACTGTATCAGTTTTCCCATTTAAAAATGCTTTTTCTATTTTTCAAATGTATCATATCTTACTGCCATTTTAATTAAAAAAAAAAAAAAAGGAAGCCTAGAAATATATGGTAAAAGGTTTTTCCATAGGGCATGTGCACTTCTTTCCACTGATCAGAGCTGAGTTTGAAAATATCATGAGGAAAGAAACCTTCTGACTTCAATCTGGCTCACAAGAAGCTGTAAGAACATGAACAAAAAAGAGAACGCATAGCTAAACCTAGTTACTAGTCATTTGCAGATTCCACACTTTCAGCTCCATTTGGTAATGCCATTAATTATACATCAGTAACCTTGGAATATATTGAAGTTTGCTTGTTGAGATAACTTCTATTTCAATTTCTCTCTTTTTTTTTTTTTTTCAATTTACAGACATTTACAGGTAGTTATGGAAAAAAAAAAAAAAAGAAAACATTTCTTTGCCCAATAGCAAGCATGAACTACAGTGTCTATCCCAGCTGCAGGCCATAAAAGAAAAATCTCTTTAAAAAGGAGCCACATTGTGTATTCCTGAAAATACGGATTCAAATTATGGCTATTTGCAGGTAGGTCTTTGTGTACATTGTCTTCAATCTTTGGATAACCAATTTCAAGACAGCAGCCTTTGTCAGACTGGTGTGGTAGAGGCTGATTTAACTCTTCTGAATGAACCCAGGCTTTCTGCTTTTCCTAAAACTCAGAAACTAAAGAGGAAAAGAGTGAATGGTTATTTACTGTTAGACATTTCCACTGCATTCAGTGACTTTTGTTATGATACTAGATTTTAGTTCCAGGCCAGAGTTTTACCAAGTGCTTGAAATCTTCGGATGAAATTGTATGAAGAAGAAGAAGCCAGATAACTAAAGTGACAGAGATACATTCATTACCCTACATAAAATGAAAGAGTTTATGATGATCTCTAATCTGGACTAAAATGTACCTTTTCTGAGATTCAGCAAATTCTAAACCTCCCTATTAGCTCATGTACATAGGATCTCCAGATAGAAGTGAAAATATGTATTTAAAAAGCCAAAATTCCTGCTCTTATCAGGTGACTACTAGAGGAAAAGATGTTCCAATGAGATCTGAAGACCATTCCACAGCTGTAAGAAGCCCTGGTAGGATATCCTGGGAAAATTCTTCATTCCATATTCTTATGTTTAAACAGAGCAAATGCCAGGAAGGGTGATACACACTTAGTGTCAACAAAAGATTTGAGTTTTTAATAGCCACCATTGTTTTAATTTAAAATATACTTTAAACTGTGCCTACTGCATTGTTCATGATTACACTTTGATAGAAGGCAAATATAAATGAGATGTCAACATAGATAAATTCCTTCCTTTGAAAATGTTTATGAATATTCATGAGCAACATTTGTTAGCTCATTTTCCCATCTCTGATTCAAATGCACAGAGCAGAATTTCTATGCTCTGCATGAGCTTTTATTAAAAAGCTTTCTGCTGCACATATTCTGGTGGTGTAAAAAGACATAATATTTGGATGGCAGGTCTCTACTCCAGTTTTATTTCAGCATTCATGTAGCTGTGATTACATATTCACAGAACATCAAGGGTTCACACTGGGCTGAATTACAGCTGGCTCTATTTACGTTGGCATATCTTGGGTGTACCTTACCAAAAACTGTGAAGTTATGGTATCAGAAAGGAAAAAAAGGGCGTTGGAAGACAATTAGAATTGCTGTCTCTGAAAGAGAGAGGAGTAATTGTGCCCCTCCTTCCAACAGATGCAGTGTCCTTATTATTGTCTTTCTCAATAGCACATTGTAGATAAACTGCCTATACAGTGTGTAGCCCTTTTCTCCTCAGATTAAATTCATCCCTGTGCAGTGGAGCATTTTGCAGCCTCAGCACCACAGAAACTCCATGTGTAGCTTTGCTTTCAGCCATTGTGTGCTGCACAGACCTAGTACGGGCTTTCCATAGGTGTGGACTGCACCCTTCATCTTTAATTAGGAAAGATAAGTGTCTATGAAAACACCACAAGCTTAGATCTATCACGCACTGATGGGAATTTTCCAGCCTCACTGACTAAAGATACTTTCCAAATGTCATGTCTAATCATCAAATCAGTACAGTTTGCCTTGCAAAACCAGCCAAACATTTTGTGCTTCTAGTGAGGTTCAAACATATAACCTTTGACATTTTTGTCCTTGTCCTAGTCTAACAACAAATTAAGTCCTTATATTAATCAGAATCAAAATTCTCACCCCATGCCCTCCAATTTTTCTTATGCATTTTGGTCCTTTTGTCTATTGGAACATTTTCCTTACTCTGTTTCTATCTCTGAATATTTCTCACAGTCTGCCATGGTTTCTAGTAATGAACTTCAAGAGAGAAAAAAGAGAACGGAAACAAATTTAAAGCACATTTAATTACTCCTTCATTGCATACTATACAGCAGGCAAAACTCAGATTTGGGTATCAGATCCAGGGAGGAAAAGAAAATTCCAATCCTGCCACAGATTTCAGTGGAGTTCTATTGATCTGCATTGGTTAAGTAACAAAACTGCAGCTATTTATCTTGATGGAGTGAAAAAATTGAGGACATCTGCCCCTCAGGGTTACTGTATGGCTTATTTGATCTTACCTATACGTATGACTGATCCTGCTAGCTTGTATTTTATGTATCTCTTACTGGATGACAATGGAATAGTGTAAAAGTGCCTTTCCCTTTGTTTTTTAACATTTTACACCTTGATCCCTCTGTTGTCCTCTATTCAGCAACAAATTAAAAATTTACAGGCCACATATCCATCATGGGCAATTATGTATGAACATCAATCCAACACAATCACTTAGCCTGAAATAAAGGTTTATGATGCAATCAGTTTTTTTTGCAGTCATTCACATTGCCAGGGACTGGGATGGGGATGGGAGGGAGGACAACAAAAACTCACTTCAGCCCTGCATTTTTTATGTCGCTGCTGTTTTGTGCTGTGATTTCATGCTCCCTGAAGAAAGAAGATACATCAAGCAGTGCCTAACATACAACCTTTTCAAACATTGGAAAATATTATTTCAGCAAGTTTTAGCTTTCAGCAGCAACATATGTAGCAGCAGCTGTGTAGTAGTGCTTTGAGACTGTGGATACTTTGGAACCCAGAAATAAAAACTGTGACTTGCATGTAAAGAGCAGGAAAAAAAGAATTTTTCCACATTCAAAACTGTGCTGAGATTTAAGAAGCTTAAAAGACTAACAAGCAGTTTATTTCACCTAGTCATAGAATCATAGAATCATAGAGTCATCAAATCAACCAGGTTGGAAGACACCTCCAAGATCATCCAGTCCAACCTAGCACCCAGCCCTATCCAATCAGCTAGACCATGGCATTAAGTGTCCCATCCAGTCTTTTCTTCAACACCTCCAGGGACGGCGACTCCACTACCTGCCTGGGCAGCCCATTCCAGTGACAAATCACTCTCTCTGGGAAGAACTTCCTCCTGAAATCCAGCCTATACTTCTCCCGGCACAACTTGAGACTGTGTCCCCTTGTTCTATTGTTGGTTGCCTATCAGAAGAGACCAACCCCCACCTGGCTACAGCCTCCCTTCAGGTAGTTGTAGACAGCAATGAGGTCNCAGGTCTCTTTCTCCCTGGCTGCTCTCCAGCCACTCTGTCCCCAGCCTGTAGTACTGCTTGGGGTTGTTGTGGCCAAAGAGCAGAACCCTGCACTTGGACTTGTTAAATCTCATCCCATTGGCCTCTGCATACCCATCTAGCCTGTCTAGGTTCCTCTGCAGGGCTCTCCTACCCTCCAACAGATCAATACCTGCCCCCAGCTTGGTGTCATCTGCAAACTTATTGATGCAGGACTCAATCCCCTCATCCAGATCTCAGATACTCAACAGGACTGGGCCCAGCACTGATCCTTGGGGAAAACCAGTAATGACTGGCTGCCAACTGGATGCGGCACCACTCACTACCACTCTCTGGGCTCGGCCTTCCAGCCAGTTCTTGACCCATATCAGAGTGAATCTGTCCAAGCCACAAGCTGCCAGCGTTGCCAGGAGCTTGTTGTGGCAGATGGTGTCAGAGGCTTTGCTGAAGTCCAGGTAGACCACATCCACAGACTTCCTCATATTCACCGGGCACGTAACCTGATCATAAAAGTAGATACAATTATCTGTCCACTAAAAATCATAATAGTTTTTTGGAAATAATTTGGAAATCATTAAAAATATCACCACTAAAAACCTTTCACAATTTTAACTGGTATGCATCGAATTTTAATACCGAAAGAGAGTAACTGTCTTTGATCAGCAACTAACCTCTTTTCTTCTCCAGCTCTTCCATTCCTAATTATACGCATTACTTTGCTTTTTATATGTTATCAACAGAGAATTCATGGTCACCCCTGAAGACCAAAGATGAAGTTAAATCTTCAGATTGTGCTGCCTGTGCTCATAAATAACTCAAGTTCCACTCCTGTTTTCTGTGACAGTGGCAGCATTCTTGATTCAGGTATAGGCCGCAGTGAATGGGGACCATGTTTTTAATCTGTGTACAAAAAAAACGATAAAACAGAAGCATGTACCCATTCTAATATGGTACTTTATTACAACATGATGATAGGCAGCATTGTAATAATATATTATGGTATCAGAAAATGGATGACACAAAATTGTCTGCTACTCTATGCCTGCCTGTTTTGTGTAGAGTGGCATACATACTCCTTTGCTTTTCTGTCATGTATCTGGCTCTCAAAGTTTCTGGTACATTACATGTTGTGTGATCATACAAATTTCAGTGAGTCTGAAGGATTCACAGCATTGTGCAAGATTAGGCCATTATACTAAACATGATAGAATTTTTCAAATACAACTTGGATATGAAATACCATTCAGAGGAGTAATTCTATTCAAATAATCAGCATCTTTACTGAAGTGTGTTAGCATGTTCACATATCAGAATGTTTAGAGTCAGTTTCCATGTTTGACAATGCCTTTTTAACACTCTACATTAAATGATTCTTCCAAAGTCAGTTTAAAGGAAAGGTGACTTTGTTGGCCAACCTTTAAGCAATGATGGTCTTCTGTCATGTTAGTGTTGAACCACTTCTGGAAAATTCTTAAAACACATGCTTAATTTTGAGGCACACTGGATTTCAGCATTTGATGAAGTGTTTCAACAAATTGATTAAATGAATGGTGAAGGAGGGACAGCAGCATGGAGTAAGGCTGTTTCTAGGAGTAATAACAGTTTTTCCCTGAATAAATTCTGCATTTTTAGACCTTCCAGAGAAAAGATAGAATTTAAGAAAACATACAATTGGAATAGACCTCAAAGGTCATCCAGTTCAACTTTTGACCCAGCACTGAAGGGTAAGTACTAAATCATGTCCCTAAGCACCAGGGCCACACACTGCTCAAACATCTCCAGGGACGGTGACCCCACCACTACACTGGGCAGATCATTTCAGTGTTTGAAAATACTCTGTAAAGACGTATTTCCTAGCATCTGATCTGAACCTCCCTTTGTGCAGCTTGAAACCATTTCCTCTAGTCCTGTCACTTGCCACTAAGACTCCACAATCCATTCAAGTAGTTGCAGAGAGTGATGAAGTCTCTGTTCAGCCTCCTCTTCTCCAGTCTGAACAAGCCCATGTCCTTCAGACACTCTTCATAGGCCATGTGCTCCAGGCCCTTCATGTGTCTCGGTGCCCTTCTCTGAACACACTCCAGAACCTCGATGTCCTCCCTGTAGTGAGTGGCCCAGAATTCAATACAATACCTGACATGTGGTCTCACCAATGCTGAGTACAGGAGGATGATCACCTCTCTATTCTTGCTGGCCACAGTGTCTCTAATCCAAGCCAGGATGTCATTGGTCACCTGGGCACACTGATGACTAATATGTAATCAAATGTGAACAAGAATCTCCAAGTCCCTCTCAGAGTTGCAGCTTTCCAAATGCACTTCCCTGAGTCCACAGCTTGCCATGGAGTTGTCACCCAGGTGGAGGACCTGGCATGTGGCCTTGTTAAAATCAAACAATTAGCCTTGGCCCATAGATGTAACCTTGTCCAAGTCTCTCTGCAAAGCCTCCCTACTCTCTAGAAGATCAACACAGCCACTCAGCTTGGTGTCATCTGCAAACTTACTGAGGATGCACTCAATCCCCTCAACCAGATCATTGATGAAGATATTAAAAAGGACATTTCCAAATACTGAACTCTGAGGGACACTATTAGCAACTGTGTGCCAGCCAGACATAACTTCACTTGCTAGCAGTCTTTGGGCCCAGCCAATACCCAGGTTTTTATCCAGTGCAGAGTGCACTTACCAAGCCTTGCGCTATGAGTTTCTGAAAGAGAATGTTGTGAGAGACAGTGACAGAGTTTTTACTAAAGTCCAGGTTCCATTTCACTCTCTCCTTCCTTTTGCTTCTACTTTTCCTCCTCCTCAATATGCTGTTCTCTGAGTGGAGCAATAATAGTTATGTAATGAAATGCCCAGCATCAGAAAGGGGAGGCAAGAGTCTCCCTGTGCCTTTGGCTCTTGACACTTGCTTTAGCTAGCTTTTGTTTCTGCCCCTCTTCAGACAAGTGTAGCATCTTGACCAGTTATATAGAGATCTTCCTGTCAAAACAATTTGAGTCATTTTGATACACCAGAGTAAAGGATGTTTGTATTGTCTTTCCTTCTGAGTTCCTTCCGAGTTCCTTCTATTCCTTCCTGCCTTCCATCATCCCTTCAACATGGTGTAACTGAATGACATAATGAAAATGAGGACAAGCTATTTTGGTAGGAGCAAAATGTCTTGGCATCACATGACAGCAAGTAGCAGCTCATTCACTGTTCATATAATCTATAAAGCACCAGTAACCCATTTGTCAACAGTAGGCACCTCAATAAAAAACTGTATTACTTTGATATCTAATGTGATTAAGGTACTCAGCTTGTACTTTAATAAATCACAGTGCCTTCTTCTTGTCATTTCCTTTGAATAGCAGTTATGCATATATATTAAAAAAAAAAAGGACTAAATCTAAACAGATTAATGTAAAATACACTGGAATGAGTTATGAGAGAAGAAATAGGGAATATCCCCTAAATAAACATGTTTTACTCAGGAACAAGGACTTTTCACAAGCTGCCCTCACAAAACCTCCTACAGTTCTCTCGAGTTACAGGTATTGCACACACTAGGAGAAGGATGAAGGGAAATATACATGATAAAACCTATGGTTTGCTGCCCACTGGTACAGTCAGAGCAATTTTGAGGGATTCCTTACCCTGTCAGTGTTTGTCAACAGGTACCACACAGTTGCTTCCTGCAAAGCTCTGGTGCCTCAAATACAACTCAGTGACAGCTCTTGGCAAACACTGACTTTTAAGTGGCAACCAGTATAATTACAGCATTCATGAAAGTGAGAGATCAACAGTGCTGACTGAAAAGGAGTCAGGCATCATATCGCTTGGGCCAGCGCCATGTCTGCTTTCCTACACTGTGCTGCCAACACCACTTGATCCTAAGTGGTGAGGTGCCTGCTCTCCCAGCCCTGTGTTGTTCTTGAACTGGAGCTGTTAGGGCTCTTTTTTTCTTTTTTTTTTCTTTTTTTCCCAACTTAACAGTGGGCACTACAATGAGACGGTTTTGAAAGGACAGGGATAAGGGACCACAAAGCATGTTTCCATGCTTAACATAAAAGCAAAACTCATCCAATCTGCCCTTATTGTTCTTTACATATTTTTCTCTGGTTTGAAGGAGACCAAGAAATCTGGAGGCTCGCAAAGATGACATGAATCTAGGTGGACATAGATCAGCCTACACATCAGAAAGCAATTCACTTGATGATAGAATCCATTAATTCAATATTCTGTTCTTAAGAGCAGGTTTTAATTCACATTGTGGGCTAAAATTCAGATACAAGCTAAAATTCATACATAGGATGGATTTTGTCATATGATCTAAAATTTTACACCTATATTAATAAAAAACAGTTTCATGGGAAAGAGCCCCATTTCATTTGCGAAGGCAAGCTCTGGATGCCAAATTTATTGCTACTTGTGCATTGATGTTATCCTTGTGTGTTCGTCATCTGCTGTGATTATTTCTGTTGTCCACGGGGGGGGAAAGTTTCTTAGAGAAGGGTAACTTCAATTAATGGTACAAAGATCAGCTGAATTTCAGCTTTTTGTTCTTACACTATGCTGTGAATATAGCATGATACAGTCTGTCTTCATACTGATGTTCAATACATGAGTAGCTGTTCATCTGAATAGTTTCATTGAAATCAATGGGCCTAAGATGAGTCAAGATCTTATGAGGCTGCAATATATTTCTATTCATACTGAAACTATGACTTCATTGTTCACTGCTACTCAGTTTGCCTTATAAATTTGTTGGCTCATCCCTCAGTTTCACTGATGCATAACAAAAGCAGGGAAATTAAATATTTTCTGTAATATTTGGGGACACCAAACAGTCCCTTGAATGCAAATATTGGAAGTCTGCTCAACTGAGGACAATTATCTGAGAATCAAACTCATTGTTTCATCTATAAATGATTATTTCTGCAGCAGCAGAAAAAATGAAAACTAAAATATTTATGGCACCCGATACTATATATTTCCGTGTAATTTTATTTCCCTTGCTGCATGTTTCACCTTCCCACATTAAGCAAGCAATGAAAAGCAGTGCTAACTAAAGATTGCTGATATATGAGTTTGTGGATAACCAGCACAAGTTTATTTTCTGCACAAATTGTGTCATTTACTCACATTTGACTGCCTTTGATGGGCTCTTGTTATGGGGAAGTGGTGGTATTTTCTTCTAAATGCTTGCTACTTATCCAAGGTGCTGCCTGAAGAACATTTTTTTCCCCATGGGTCTGTGTTTAACATATATATAACACATGCCAACTTACTTTGTCTGTGCCAAATATGCATAGACTGTGCACCAGGAAACATACATACATAGAAGTTGGATTCATAACCCCCAGATATATTCTGTCATCAGAATATATGACACATGGACATCCATCATAAGGACATAATACAGCCAAATACAACCAATAAACCCACAGAATGAGGACATTTACTGCATAGTCAAGAGGTGCCATGACAACCAGTCTCGCCACAAACTTTCATAAAGTTAAAATTAGAGGACAATATACGTCCACTGCACAGTACAATTAACCTAAACATTGTCTTTTAAAAAACTTTGGCTGCAACACGCTTTTTTTTTCCTTAGTAAAAAATCATAATCATCTTTTTTTCTGAAGATCACTTTGAGGTTTCCAGAAAATGTAGCTATGAGAGACAATTTTGTCTTAGATTTGTGTGGTCTGCTCGACCTGGTTAATTACATCACAGGATCACAGGATATTAGGGCTTGGAAGGAACCCAAGGAGATCATCAAGCCCAATCCCCCTGCCAGAACAGGACAATACTATCTAACACAGATCACAGAAGGACACATCCGGACAGACCTTGAAAGTCTCCAGAGAAGGAGACTCCACGACCTCTCTGGGAAGCCTATTCCAGTGCTCTGTGACCCTTACAGTAAAGAAGTTCCCCCTTGTGCTGAGGCAGAACCTCTTCTTCTGCAACTTACAGCTGTTGTTCCTTGTCCTATCACAGGGAGCAA
>WAAF01015039.1:0-10112 GCA_013400475.1 Tricholaema leucomelas
CAGACTTTGCCTTATGTTCAAGGTGTTTGGAATATCAGCCAGGGGGGTTAGAAAGCAGAAGGATTAGTTACACAGACAGCGGGTTAGGGAGAAAAGTGCAGGCAGCCAGAGACACAGAGCAACTGTTATATATGTTATGTTTTTGTTTTTATACATCTCAGCAAGCCTATGAGTGCAGCAGACATCACCACTGTTTCCTTTTCACAGCCTATCATCTAATTCTTCTCACCAAAATATTCCGGATAGCTCCAAACGAGCACAGCTCTGGACTGTTCAGGAAGGATAGACCAGCAAATGAGGTGGGGGAGCTGCTCTCTATGTGTGAGAACAACTGAAATGTGCTGAGTTCCAGCCAAGGGGGAGGCAGAACAGATTGAAAGCTTGTGGGTAAGAATTAGGGGATCTGCAAAAGGGGATGAAATTGTTGTAGGGGTCTACTATAGACCACCAAACCAGGAGGAAGATGTTTGATGAGGCCTTCTACAGACAGCTGGAGGTAGTCTCTAGAGCTAACTCCTTGGTACTCCTGGGGGACTTCAATCACCCTGATATTGTCTGGGAAGATCACACAGCCAGGCACAGACAGTCCAAAAGGCTCTTGCAGTGTATCAAAAATAACTTCTTGATGCAGGTAGTAGAGGAGCCAACAAGGAAAGGTGCGCTGCTGGACCTTGTATTAACTAATAAAGAGGGACTGGTTAAGGACATTAAGGTTGGGAACAGCCTTGGGGACAGTGATCATGACATGGTGGAGTTTGGTATTCTAAAGGGTATAATCAGACCAACAAGTTGAATTACAACCCTGGACTTCTGCAGAGCTAACTTTCTGCTCTTCAGGGACATGCTTGCAGAAATCTCATGGGGGTTGGTCTCTTCTCCCAGACAAACAGCAACAGAACAAGGGGACCCAGCCTCAAGTTGTGCCAGGTGAGGTATAGGCTGGATGTTAGGAGGAAGTTCTTCACAGAGGGAGTGATTTGCCATTGGAATGGGCTGCCCAGGGAGGTGGTGGAGTCACTGTCCCTGGAGGTGTTCAAGAAAAGACTGCACGGGGCACTTAGTGCTATGGTCTAGTTGACTGGATAGGGCTGGGTGCTAGGTTGGACTGGATGATCTTGGAGGTCTCTTCCAACCTGGTCGATTCTATTCTATTCTATTCTATTCTATTCTATTCTATTNAAACTCTAGGAACTGAAGCTGGCAAAGGAAGTAAAACAGAACAAGAGGGGCTTCTTCAAATGCATCAGTAGAAAAAGGAAGCACAGGGTGGGGGCACTGCTGAACAAGGAGGCAGCCTTGATAACTGAGGATGCAGAGAAGGCAGAGTTGCTGAATGCCTTCTTTGCTTCAGTCTTTACACCTAAGGCTGAACTCCCCTATGTACTCCAGACCCTGGATGAAGGAGAGGAAGCCTGGAGGAGGGAATGCTCCCCACTGGTCATTGCAGACTGGGTTAGGGATCAGTTGTGCAAATTGAACATTCACAAGTCCATGGGCCCTGATGAGGTGCACCCAAGGGTGCTGAGAGAGCTGGCTGAGGTTGTTGCTTTGCCATTCTCCATCATCTTTGCCAGATGGTGGCAGACAGGAGAGGTGCCTGAGGACTGCAGAAGAGCCAATCTCACTCCAGTCTTCAAAAAGGGCAAGAAAGAGGTTCCAGGAAACTACCAACCAGGCAGCCTCACCTCCATCCCTGGAAAAATGATGGAGTGGCTCCTTCTGGAGGGCTTCTCAAGGCACTGGGAAGAGAAGAAGGCTATCAGTAGTCAGCATGGATTTACCAAGGGGAAGTCATGCTTGACTAAACAGACAGCATTCTGTGATGCCATAACTGAATGGGTAGATTCAGGGAAAACGGTGGATGTAGTCTACCTTGACCTTAGCAAGGCCTTTGACACCATCTCCCATGACATTTTAGTGAGCAAGCTGAGGAAGTGTGGGATGGAAGAACAGGCAGTGTGGTAGATTAGGTGCCAGGTCCAGCTAGAGAACTGTAAGCAGTGGAGTCCTCCAGGGATCAGTGCTGGGTCCAGTCCTCTTCAACATCTTCATCAATGACATTGGTGAGGGGACAGACAGACAGACAGAGTCTGCTCAGCAAGTTTGCTGACGACACCAAACTGGGAGGCTTGGCTGATACAGCTGAAGGCTGTGCTGCCATCCAGAGAGACCTGGACAGACAGAGATGGGCACAGAGAAACCAAATGAGGTTCAACAAGGACCAGTGCAGAGTCCTGCACTTGGGGAGGAATAATAAACTGCAGCAGTACAGGCTGGGGGGTGACTGCTGGAGAGCAGCCCTGTGGAGAGGGACCTGGGAGTGCTGGTGGATAATATCCATGGCACAGCAATGTGCTCTGTATTAACAAGAGTGTCCAGCAGATCAAGGGATGTATTAAGATCATAAGGGGTTCTCCTCCCCCTCTACTCTGCCCTAGTGAGACCTCATCTTGAGTACTGTGTTCAGTTTTGGGCTCCCCAGTGTAAGAGGGAGAGATCTGCTGGAGAGGGTCCAGAGGATAACTGCCAGGATGATGAGAGGACTGGAGCACTGTCTAATGAGGAGAGGCTGAGGGATCTGGAGCTGTTTAGTTTGGAGAAGAGAAGACTGAGACGGGATTTAATAAAAGTTTATAAACACCTGAGGTCTAGGGGTCAGGAGCAAGGGGACAGGCTCTGCTCACTTGCTCCCTGGGATAGGACAAGGAGCAATGGGTGTAAGCTGCAGCATAGGAGGTTCTGCCTCAACACAAGGGGGAACTTCTTTACTGTAAGGGTCACAGAGCACTGGAACAGGCTCCCAAGAGAGGTTGTGGAGTCTCCTTCTCTGAAGACTTTCAAGGCCTGTCTGTGATCTGTGCTAGATTGTATGGTCCTGCTCTGGCGGGGGGATTGGATTCAATCTCCTTGAGTCCCTTCCAACCCCTAATATCCTGTGAGCCTGTGATCCTGTGAACGTTTTTTCTGCTGCAAGGCCAGTTTTAGCTGTGCAAGAAGAGGTTTCCAAATTGATAAGACCTTCTCTCTGGTCATGATATCAGATTAATACATTAATTTTAACAGTTTACTAAAATGTCTGAGGCTCTGCAACAAAAATTCTTAACTTGAACAAATGTTTATGGTTGGATCTTAACTTTTCAAAAATGTGTATGATGGCAGTATTGAAAGACCACTAACTATTACAAGCAGAACAACACAGGCCAATAACAAATCTTGATTGAAACTGTACATCTTTCTCCAGGACACTGCTACTGAGAGTGTACAGAAACTATTTCACTGTATGGTTATCATACTTAGATAAGCCTTAAAACTGCAGATGATAATGAAGTTATCCTGTGCATTCATATCACTGATGGACTAACCATTTCCTAACTTTAAGACTATGCCCTCTAGGAATAAGTCACATGTGTTATTCTTGCCATGAAGGATGATGAGCAGTTGAAGATATATATACATATATAAATGTATGAAAGTATGTATAACCGATCTGTCTCTGGCATAAAATCATACATAGAACACACTATCAATATTGCAGTGGTAAAAGAATCAGAATCATGAATCATCAGGGAGCCGCAGAAGTAGGAAGAAGAATGCCAAGCAAGCTACTAAATGTTTGCTTTGGATACAAAGCTAAAAGGCAAAAGGCAGTTGGCTCAGGAGACATGAAACAGGATATGTATGAACATAAGATGTGGGGAAAGAGTATGGTAGGAATCAGCAAGCCTGATGGGTACTCTGGACAGAGGAATATTACAATGTGGCCTGAGTGGGCAATGTGAAAGAAATATTTTTTTGGGGAACAATGAAAACAGGCAAAGGAAGCTGCAGAGGAAAGACAAGCAGGATGATTTAAAAAAATACTGTAAGTAATTGGTTTAGGATACAGAAGAGATGTGACAAAGCAGAGAAGAAAATTGAACTATTGAACATCAGATTGGAGATTGGGGCAAAGAAACTTTAGTGTGTAAAAAGTATGCAGGCTCATCTGCTGACATGGATGGTAGAGTGGAGGCAGTTCACTGCCAAGTGAAAGGTAATGAATGTGATGGTAACTGACAAATCAAACTTGTTAATAACAAGGCAAACAAAGAGCTCATTTTAGCACTCTATACTTTCACCCTTGCAACTAAGAGTGCTGTAGTAACTCCTGAAACTGTATTAGACAGGCTGTAATGTAGAGGCTTGGGAAGCTTAAACGTTCAACTTCAAATAGTCATATTTGGTTTAGGACGTAAAGATTCATTTCAATGACTGCACCTTTTGTAGTTTCTTCTAAAAATATTGTTTTCACCTGTGAAAATGGATAAATATTTCATCAATTTATATATTACCAAGGGCCTTTTCATACTACTAATGAGCAACTAATGTGTTGCCAGAAAGACCAAATATCTGATTAGTTGTGAAACAGTCTCATTGATACTGAAACTAGCATTAGATCTGAAACTTTAGAAAAGGAAAGCTGTTGTCAGTGAAATACAGACATTGTATCTGTTTTTCATACCTATGCAGAGTGGCCATAAAAGTAAAATAAATGAGAGACTAGTTAAGGAGGTACAAGATTTACACCTCTGCTTGGTCTTCAAGGTCACACTCTCAAACAGGAACTGTTCATCCTGGCACTTGCTGCCACAAGAAAAGTTAATGGCAACTCTAGCCAGCAGTGATAGAGACATATGAATCTAAGCCCCAACAACTTACAACCTAGGTGTAAGAATGTCTCGTGCATCTTTCATTGTCAGATATACACATCCATAGTAAGTGCCCATATTTTCAATCATACTCATTTTTATTAATGTTCTCTTATTTTTTGATATGTCTTATTGTAAAATAAGAACACTTTCATGATGCCTTTTTGTCATGGAAGGCCTAAATAGGCCAAAATCATAGAATCATAGAATCAACCAGGTTGGAAGAGACCTCTGTGATCATCCAGTCCAATCTATCACCCAGGCCTATCCAATCAATTAGACCATGGCACTAAGTACCCCATCCAGTAAACAGACTTATAGAAGTCCTGGCTTGCCCAGACATGTTTTTCTGCTCTCTCTCCTTCTGCTGATGGGAGAAGCAACTGCAGGAAGGAGGACAAAGAACCTGGCGCCAGTGAGTCTAAGGGCCCTGGCTTCCCCAGATTTGTTTTACTCCTGTTTACATCCTGTGGTTTTACATACAGTTGGCTTGTGCCTGCCTCGTGCAAGGCCTGCATTTTCCCAAATCTGGGTAAAGTAAGCTTATGGTTTCACCTAATAAGGTCGAGCTTGGTACCTGCCATTCTGACTACCTATTCTGCGTCCAAAGGCCCATTAAGTCTCAGGCTACATTGATTAAAAAGAGATGAGCAGGTAACACAATGTGCTCTGCTGTTGTATTCATTCTTGCTTGTTTGCTGTTACTGCCATTGCCCCTGCCTCATGATGCTCTCTGTTTCTGGCAGTGATTCTGCCATTGCCTTCCTGCAGCATTATGCTTTGCTAAGCTATAAGTTAGCTCTGCTGAATAATGAGCCCTGTGCTTTGGGCTCATTTGCCTGGTGACTGTTTTGAGTTTGCCAGGGAATAGGCATAATTGCCTCCATGCAATAGGCCTGTGTAGCCAGTGTGACATCTGAGCTAAGACTGCATATCACAAGACATCTTGCCTACACCTGCCAAGATGAGGTGTCCTGGAAGGGACACAGATCATCCAGAGAAACCAGGATAAGGTCAGAGATCATCTGTCTCCTTTCCCCAGCACCCTGCAAAGTCCAGGAAGAATCAGAACCCTCAGCAGCTAACAAGATACCAACAGAACCCTCTGCAGGTGTTTTGGGGTGCTCTCTGAAGTTGTAGCTAGCCCTGTGAGTCAAGACATTAATATTTGTGAGTAAATGCTCAAAGCCCCTTTAGCAAAACTCTACAGTTGAATCTAACTGAATCCTAGCCTTCTGCCATAAGCAGAAAGGAGCTCCTTGAGTCCATCTAGTGGACAAGTGGTATAATTGACTGCAGGAGCCTTCTCTTCCAGGTCAATTGAATTTAACATGCATTATTGCTAGTTACTTGTTCTAGATCTAGTTATTCCTTTATGTAATGCTTTTCATGACCGTGCAAGGAACCAATTATTATTAAAATTAGTGATCAGGGGGACAAGACTCATGAATATTGATAATTAATAAACAATACTAATTTTGAAAAAATGCCATCTTGCAATCCATTAATACCCCTCCATTATGCTCCATTACACTTTCCCAATCGGGAGAATTGTTTTTATTCTAAAAGAGCTATTAACTCCTTGCCTAATGCATTACACAATTTAAAATGTAGCATGTAGCAATGTTTACGGCTACAGACATGGTGTCTATGCTTGGCTGAGATAGTGGTCACTAGTAGCCTCAACTTACCACTTTTAACTCCTATGCCAATTATTTTAGTTCTTAAATCTATGACTGGCAGATACAGATTTCAAAATCACAAAGAAAGACAGGTAAGAATTCAAACACTCAGATCAATGAAAACCTGTAATGTGAGTGTGCTCCAGTTAAATCCCAACTGTCTGACAGAAGAATATAATGTTTCAAATAGTTCTTTTCCCATTTAAATAATCAGAATATTTTTTTATAGCAGCAGTATCCCACTATTAGGTGAACATAAATGGACAAACCATGCTATGTTCTCAGCAAATACTGCAAAGCAAGTAGAAGTGAGTGCCTCATCCTAAAGAAGTATACACTAATGTCCAAATGGTGGCCCCTGGACTGCCTGAATTGTTGCTAGTGTGTGTTTTCTCTTTTAAGACAATTGGTTAGAAGTCAGTAACAAAAGTTTAAGAGGAATTACAAAATGGAAAAATAAACTTCATTAAATTTACTATTGTAGAAATGTTAGTTATGTTTCTAGGCTTCTTTTCACAGAACTGCAGAAACATTCTGGTTGAAAAAGATCCTCAGGATCACCAACTTCAACAAATATCACTACTCTACAAGCTTCACTCTAAACCTCACCCCCAAGCACCACACCCAAATGACTTCTAAACACATCCAGTGACTTAACCACTTCTCTGGGCAGCCTGTTCCAATGACTGGCCATTCTTCCTGTGAAAAAGAATTTCCTAATGTCCAGTCACAGCTTGAGGCCATTCTCTCTTGTTCTATCACTATTTACCTGTGAGAAGAGACCAGCACCAACCTCTCCACAACATCCTTTCAGGTACTTGTAGACAGCGATTAGGTGTCCCCTCAGCCTCCTCTTTTTTAAACTAACCAGCCCCAGCTCCTTCAGTTGCTCCTCATAAGATTTATTCTTCAGGCCCTTCACCAGCTTTGTTGCCCTTCTTTCCACCTGCTCCAGCACTTCAACATCCCTCTTGTAAGGAGGTGCCCCAAACCAAATACAATACTCAAAAACCACTCAAAGTATGGCCTCACCAGAGTGGAATACAAGGCTCTGGTGAGTTAGGAACTCCCCACCCCTACTGAAATTTAGCAGACCAGCTCATTTGGGTTGGAATCAAGATCAAGCTGTATTTATGGCAAAGCTAAATTGACAAGCATATATATATAATATATTGACAAGTATTTACAATTATATACAAATTAGAAATAATACAGAAAACCAAATTCCCTCCCAGACAAAGAAACTGCCCAGAAGGGACTCAAAGCCACCCTCTCCCTCTCCCTCTCTTTCCCAGACAGTCAAACAATCAGCAAAAGCTTACCTGTCATCTGTTAGTGGAAGATATCAGAGTGGAGCAAAGGAGAAGTGAAAGGAGCAACGGTTCTGAGGCAGAAGCGACAGAAATATTTACATTTTGGCTTTTTATCCCTCTTAGCAAACCAATGAACAATATAGACTTTATCATTATTTTCTTTTTATAACCAATGGTCTAATTTTTCTCATTAAAATATTTCAGTGAGCCTCAAACCAGAACAAGGGGGAAAATCATCTCCCTATTCCTGCTGGACACAGCATTTCTAATGCAAGCCAGGATGTCATTGGCTTTCTCTGCCACCTAGGCACAGTGCTTGCTCATATTGAGTTGTTTGTTGATTACAATCCTGAGGTCCCTTTCTGCTAGATGGCTTTTATTAAAATCTGAAGTATTTGTATTACTGCCAATGGCCCTGTGCTGTTCTTGCTTCCTGTTGCAAATACTGCAGTTCTTACAAGTACTGTCTCATATTGTTTTAACTCAGAATAATGCCAAGTTTTTATGCATTAAATTTGAACACTATACTGTAATAATATCTAACCTTATTAAATCTTTTTATATTTAATTCTTGTAAGAGTACCTAAATGGACTCGATTCACAAGCAGGGATTTCTAGGTAGAAAAAGAACAAAAAAGCAAAAACTCCCAACTCCATTAGGCAATTTTTATAATGCTTTAGGAAACAGAAAAAATCTGGTCAGAACACTCACAAGCTAGGAATATAGGTAAGAGTATAAAGCTCTCAGTTTTGGCTGTTTCAGCTTATGTCAAGAGATCAGAAGTACTCATATAGCACTTTCTGCATAAATAATTTCCTTTCACAGTTATTCCACTGTATTCCACACTATTCCAGTGTATGAGATAATGTGTGACCTCATATCCTTCTGAAAAAAATGTTATACTTCAAGTGATTTTTATTGATTAAGAAAGGACTAATGGCCCAGTTTGTAAAACAAGCCAGTTTCCATTAAGCATCTCAGTGTTAGGGCAATATTTTCAAAGGTGTTCAGTGAGCTGCAGCTCTCAGTGCTTTCCTTTCACTGAGATGCCTAATGAATAGAATAGCATAGCATAGCATAGCATAGCATAGCATAGCATAGCATAGAATAGAATAGAATAGAATAGAATAGAATAGAATAGAATAGAATCAACCAGGTTGGAAGAGATCTCCAAGATTATCCAGTTCAACCTAGCACCCAGCCATAGCTAATCAACCAGACCATGGCACTAAGTGCCCCATGCAGTCTCCTCTTGAACATCTCCAGGGACAGCAACTTCACCACCTCCCTGGGCAGCCCATTCCAATGCCAATCACTCTGTCTGGCAACAACTTCCTCCTAACATCCATCCTAGACCTCCCCTGGCACAACTTGACACTGTATCACCTTTTTCTATTCCTGGTTGCCTGGCAGAAGAGACCAACCCCACCTGGCTACAACCTCCCTTCAGGTAGTTGCAGACAGCAATGAAGTCTGCCCTGAGCCTCCTCTTCTGCAGGCTGCACACCCCCAGCTCCCTCAGCCTCTCCTCACAGGGCTGTGCTCCATGTCCCTCACCAGCCTTGTTGCCCTTCTCTGGACACCTTCCAGCACCTTAGCACCTCTCTTGAATTGAAGGCCCCAGAACCAGACACAGTACTCAAGGTGTGGTCTGACCAGTGCTGAGTACAGGGGAAGAATAACCTCCCTTGTCCTGCTGGCCACACATCCAAGCCAGGATGCCATTGGCTCTCCTGCCCACCTGTGGATTAGTAGTGTAGGGGTGGAGAATGTAATGGTTTCAGCTGCATCATATATTGGACACAGTTCTAAGCATTTTGTAATATTCAATCTGGATCTCCCCTGGGGCAGCTTGAGGCCTTTTCCTCTTGTCCTATCAATTATTACTCAGAAAAAGAGATCAATCCCCCACCCCAATACAACCTCATTGTGGGTATTTGTAGAGAGTGACAAGGTGTACTCTGAGCCTCTTTTCTCCAGGCTAAACAAGTCCAGTTCCCTCAGCTGTCCCTCACACAACTTGTGCTGTAGACACTTCACCAGCTCTTCTTTGGATCCTACTCATATTAAGGGCAGACTTTCTGATGATGCTATTCCTTATATTTCCTGTAGCCAAAACCTTTGTGCTCTCTTCTAACATGTCCAATACTGATGACTAATCTAGGGAGACTGATGCACAATCAAAAATCCTGTCAGGTCTCTCACTTTTGTGGTTTGATTGAGCAAGTGTACCTGCAGTACTGACATGATGCCAGCCTCTACCAGGGGAGCTGCCTTTCCATCTGGGTGGTTTCTTCTGTTCAGATTCGTCTTGCAAGTGTTATTCCAGCAAGGGCAATTTTCTGTCGTGTAGCCAGCAATGCTCTGTCTTGTTTTGTTTTTCAAGTGGCAGTTTCCAACCATTCTATGATTCTGTGTAGTTTGTGTT
>WAAF01015053.1:0-64650 GCA_013400475.1 Tricholaema leucomelas
ATTCTCTCTGCAAGGGCAGCCTGTGATGTTACTGGCGATACCCAATAATAGACATCTGTGCCACAGAAGTCCTGGACAAGTCACAGAGCTGCCAAACTCAGAAGTGTCCCAAGCACTTCTTCCTGAGTGTAATGCTCACGGGATGATGCTGCTTTCACAACGGGAGGGGGAAAGCCAAAACCGCCAGGGTTCCCCAGTCCAGCAGGCAGTCAGCAACCAGCTACTGAATGGGAAGTCTGAGAGAGAGGGAGGTCCAGTCGCTGCTGGCCCACTCCCTCCAAAGAATCCAAGGCTTGCCAAGCCCGTCGCCTTGCACAAAAGAGTGCCAAGTGGGGGAGCCATCCAAAGCAAGGACAGTCCCGTCACAGGAGGAGCCCATTCTTTGCAATGCCAGGGGACTCTCTCTGCAGGAACTATCAAGGAGGGAAGCACCCCAAAGTGGGAAGATCCTCCTATATTTATACCTTTTCCTAGACAAAGAATTGATTTACCATTTTCTAGGTGCGAAAGCACAGCCAATCACCAGCTCGATTTCAGTGCAGGCATCTGCACAGGTCACCCTCTCCCTGTGCCTGAAGGACCCTTTGCTCCCCCCACTTGAAGCCTGCAGGGCAGGGGGCAGGGGGCAGGGGGGTGGGAAACAGGTTTTCAAACCATGAAGTGAGAGGAATTTGAGGTATCCAGGACACCAGGACACTCAGCCATCTTGAACAAGATATTAAGTCATACCTCAGACTCCTTTCCTTCTAATGTTTGTTCGAAATGGCAATAAACAACCCAACTTCTCCAAGTGCTGAATTATTTAACATCTCAATATCTCTGTTCAAGTACTTAGAGTAGAAGAAATGGAACATGCTTCCTACTGACACCAAATCTATTAACAACTGTCTAGAGGAAAAAAAACACCTCATTTTTTTATGAGATTCCATAAAAATCTCAGTTGCAGTGTCATCCCTCTTCACAGTGCTGTAGTGCCTCAGCTTCAAATCACTCACTATTCTCCAGTACTGCCTGCAGCTGGTTTTACTAAAGTAAGCAAGCTGAGAGCCCTTTAGTCCAGAAAAAATCAGAGAGTTTAGACTAGTCAAAAAGCACAGGGAAACTAGGAAGGGACTTTTACAACGATTTGTAGTTATAGGAGAAGAGGGAGTGAATTTAAGCTTGAGGAGAGTAGATTTAGACTGGATATTAGGAAGAAACTTTTTAGAGTGAAGGTGATAAGACACTGAAACAGGTTGCTCATTGGATCGTGGATGCCCCCTCCCTGGAGGTGCTTAAGACCAGCTTGGATGAGGCCTTGAACATCCTGATATAGCAGAATGTGCCCTTGCCAATGTCAGGGATGGCTGAAACTAGATGATCTTCAAGGTCCCTTCCAACCCAAACCATTCTGTGAATCTATGAAACTCACAATTTATAAAGATTATAAGTAAAATTCTTAGAATCATCCAAAACACAGTTGCATTGGATTATAAAGGAAATATCTGTATCTTCCAGTATCTGAAAGGGGCTTACAGAAAAGCTGGGGTGGAACTTTTTAGGATATCTGGGAGTGACAGGACTAGGGGGAATGGAGCGAAGCTGGAGATGGGCATATTCAGACTGGATGTTAGGAGGACGTTGTTGAGGATGAGAGTGGTGAGAGACTTGAATGGGTTGCCCAGGGAGGTGGTTGAGGCCCCATCCCTTGAGGTGTTTAAGGCCAGGCTGGCTGAGGCTGTGGGTAGCCTGCTGTAGGGTAGGGTGTCCCTGCCCATGGCAGGGAGGGTTGGAACTAGATGATCCTTGTGGTCCCTTCCAACCCTGACTGATTCGATGATTCTATGAAATAAGGCATAGAAAAATAAGTAATGGACAGGGCTTTACTTTTCCCTACCAGAACAACTTTTTTACCATCATGTGCCAATAGCAACTCCCTACCAAAAGATTAAAATGTGTTTAAAATAGAGCAGGATTTCTACTTCTTTATAGATTCACTGCATGAAATTCAAGGCAAATCTTGCTTTCAGGGCCCTTGAATTTTTCATGCAATTTTCATTTCTATTCAAGAATTTCTGTGAGGAAAGGAATGTGAAATGTGTCTCTCTCCTCAAAATTATTTTATCTGTTCACTTTATTGATTAATATCTCTTAAAAATGTGGAAGCATTGTACAAATATGGTCAGGTTGGAATGTCCTAATTATAGTCAGGATGTGTTAACGTGAAACATGCATTTAGATTATTTATTTAAATGGATAGTAGGTACTTTGGAAAAAGCCACTAATAAGCAAAAGAGTATGGAATATGCCACTGGAGATTTTCAGTTGTAAGTACATTTATTCTTTTGCAAGTATATGAAGGGTGTACATAAATAGACAAGACAATTGAGGCTCTCTGTGAATTAACTTTACTTAGTGCCATTGTCTAGTTGATTGGCCAGGGCTGAGGGATAGGTTGGACTGGATGATCTTGGAGGTCTCTTTCAACCTGGTTGAGTCTGTGATTCTATGATTAGTGCCATGGTCTAGTTGATTGGATGGGACTGGGTGATAGGTTGGACTGGATGATCTTGGAGGTCTTTTCCAACCTGGCTGATTCTATGATTCTATGAACTTAGATCCTCCCAAAATTTTACTGTTTGCAGTCTCCATTGGCTTTCACTGGCACTGAGTTGTATGTAGATTTATGTGGACAACTACGTAGTCTGTTGGAAATGATCCTCATAGTGATGATTAGGTGAGGACCTGTGGGTGAAAGAGTGTAATATCTGTACCATTAAGCAACTTTATGTATCATTGCTTGTATTTGTTGTGTACTTTATAGAACACTGGTGCTTTAGATCAAAGCTCCTTTTAAATTTTTCTTCAGTCTATTGCTTTATATATTTTGTTTTGCTTAATACCACATTCAGAAGAGTAGAATCATGCTTAGAAACACTTTTTTTTTTTAAATGCACCCCAAAGAAAAGATCCCTACTTGATTGAATAACAATTTGTTTGCAAGTCTTTATTCTGTTTCATAGAAATGGAATATTATTTCATTCCTCTGAGGTACACAAGCTGCAAGGTGTGTTTTTTTGGGATTTAAGACACTGCTTATGCTTATATAAGACATTTAAACAAAATGCCATTATTGTCTCGCTTCAGTCTTTGGTTGTTAGTTTTGTCTTTGGGGTTCTTTGGTTTGGTTTGGTTTCTTTTAAGAAAAACAAGCTAGTGAAGCATAATGATTTCTGATATTTCACATGCAAAGACTTCGTTTTCATGCTTTCATTTAAAAAGAAAGAGATTTCTCCTTTATAGTTATAGAAAGAATATGTAGAGTTTGTATACTAAAGATGGCAAAAGATGTAAAAGGTTATTTTAATAAGTGCTGTGGAAATTAAACCACATGATTAAAAAGTAGTCATTAGATTGCAATCCACTAAAAAAAAAGGCCCACATAACCTAATCTTCTGTTTCTTCAGAAATTATGTACCTTTATGTGGAAACTCTGGTGCCAAGCAACTTAGAAACAAAACAAACGACGCTCAAGTATTGGGTGTCATATTTTCTTTCTGTCCTTCTTTCTCTCTGCCTTCATTCCAGCCCAACTGCCTGTTTGCCCACCCTCCTTGCCTTATTCTCTCTTTCTCTTTCTTTCTTTCTCTTTCTCTTTCTTTCTCTTTCTCTTTCTCTTTCTCTTTCTCTTTCTCTTTCTCTTTCTCTTTCTCTTTCCCTTTCCCTTTCTTTCTCTTTCTCTTTCTCTTTCTCTTTCTCTTTCTCTTTCTCTTTCTCTTTCTCTTTCTCTTTCTCTTTCTCTTTCTCTTTCACTCTTTTTCTCTCTTTTTCTCTCCCTCTCCCTCTCTTTCTCTCTTTCTCTTTCTCTTTCTCTTTCTCTTTCTCTTTNCTCCCTCTTTCTCTCTTTCTCCCTCTCCCTCTCCCTCTTCCTCTCCTGGTGTGAATAGAAATATTTCATACATAAAAAAGATTCAACGAATGAGAGTCAAGTCTTTGACGTCAAGGAAGTTAACCATGTAAATAAGAAGTCTGAGATCATATTTGGGTAACAAGAGGGAATTTAGCAGCATGTTGGTGCCTGCCAAGGCTAGACAGTGGCATTAGTGCACCTAAGCTCAGCCCAGAGACTCTTCTAGGGTCAGTAGTGGCACTTCCTCCAGCTTCCACAATTTCTGTTCAATTTCCTTCTACCATGTGCACACAGCAGTATTTCTGTATAGACATGAATTTGCATGAGAGTGTTGCTGGAAAGAAACTGGTCATTTCCTCTGCCCTCATCTTCTGATCACTGTTAATGGTTCATTTCTGCTTTGTGTTGGTGCCAGCAATAGTATTTAATTGCTTCATTTTCAGATATAAACAAAAAAGACAATGAAACAACTCAGTTGTTACTGGAGGCAGCCAGGAAGAAGGGAAAAAGAAAGGCGGAATTATCCTGATGGGCAAATTGCACTCCCCAGAAACACTCCCCAGAGTCTATGATTCTACGATTCTGAATGTGTGTAATAATAACAATAATGGATTTTTTTGGTGGGTGTTATTTTATTTTTGGTGGGTTTTTTTTGTGGTTGTTAGTTTGGTTTTTGTTTGTTCTTAATTAACATGGCCTGTTTAAGAGAAGGGTGACAAAGATGGTGAGAAGCCTGGAACACAAGCCCTGTGAAGACTGGCTGAGGCAGCTGGGGTTGTTTGGCCTGGAGAAGAAGAGGCTCAGGGGTGACCTCATTGCTGTCTACAACTACCTGAAGGGAGGCTGTAGCCAGGTAGGGGTTGGTCTCTTCTCCCAGGCAACCAGTCATAGACCAAGGGGGGATAGTCTCAAGTTGTGCCTGGGAAGGTATAGGGTGGATGTTAGGAGGAAGTTCTTGCCAGAGAGAGTGATTTGCCATTGGAATGGGCTGCCCAGGGAGGTGGTGGAGTCACTGTCCCTGGGGGTGTTCAAGAAGAGACTATGGTCTAGTTGACTGGCTAGGGCTGGGTGCTAGGTTGGACTGGATGATTTTGGAGGTCTCTTCCAACCCGGTTGATTCTATGATTCTATTTCTAAATTTGTCAGTAACACAGAGTCTCTAAGAATACATGAGAGGCTTTCAGACAGTAAAAGAAATGTTTTCCACAGTGGCCAGCTCTGTTTTCCTCCTCAATATTTTATGCTTCTGAAATCTGTCTGTATCATGATTAAGTATGTGAACCAGATGTGAACATATGTCTAAAAATACATGTAGATGGTATACTTTCTCTACAGAAGTCCTACAAAAACTAATTTTAATTGATTTTTAAGCTAACTGTCGCCAAAGTGTCATGCACCATTAAAAGAGACAAGCAGCTTTGTGCTGGATTTAGGTTAAGGTGGAATATTGGAGTGACATGTTAAAGGAGGAAACAAAATCTTCTGAACTGCACTTTAGTGTACTTCTTCCCTTACATGTGATGTGTGCAGTAACCGCTGACAGAGACGGAGCTGGCCACTGGGATTAAGCTTTCCAACATCTGAGCTGACTGCTCCAGCAATTGGACTTCAAGGGCAGCCTCTCTCGCTGTCTATCAGTGGCTGCATTTCTGTCTCTCACAATAAATATTTAATTATACATACACTCTAGAAGAGATCTAACAGAGGTAAAGAGGGTCATCTCAGAGCTAAGGAACCTCTCCCAGTGAGATTTAATCACAGCTGGATGCACACTTGTGCCAAGTGTTGCTTCTGAAAAATCAGTGCTTACTTTGCATCTTCTGATGACCAATTACAGATAGTCTTTGTGCTCCATGAGATGGAAATAGACTTTCAAAAAAAATCACTAAAAAATGATGGCAATTATGCCCCAAAACCAAAATAAGTAGAGATTCTCCTAGCATATCAAGCTGGGAATGATGATTGTGGAACTCCACCATGGAGGCTTAAAAAAAGTCAGATCTAGTGCTTCTTCCTGAGACTGTTCTCTTCATCTGTAGATATGTCTTCCTTCCACTGATGCCGCTTAATATCTCACAGATTGCTTAGTGATGAGCTGTGCCATGTTGTGAGAGCTACTCAGCACCCCCCAGCCCTGGTTTGCATGCAGCATTCTGGAGGTTGGTGCTTCTTAGGCTCCTTCATGAAGATGTTGGAGACAGTCAGTTGATTGTGAATGATTCATATAAACTGTTACTACATGACACTTAACTCTCAAAATCATAGAATCGTAGAATCAACCAGGTTGGAAGAGACCTCCAAGATCATCCAGTCCAACCTAGCACCCAGCCCTAGCCAATCAACTAGACCATGGCACTAAGTGCCTCATCCAGTCTTTTCTTGAACACCTCCAGGGACAGTGATTCCACCACCTCCCTGGGCAGCCCATTCCAATGGCAAATCACTCTCTCTGTCAAGAACTTCCTCCTAACATCCAGACTAGACCTGCCCTGGCACAGCTTGAGACTGTGCCCCCTTGTTCTGTTGCTGGTTGCCTGGCAGAAGAGACCAAGCCCCACCTGGCTACAGCCTCCCTTCAAGTAGTTGTAGGCAGCAAAGAGGTCAGCCCTGAGCCTCCTCTAGGCTGAACAACCCCAGCTCCCTCAGCCTCCCCTCACAGGGCTATGTGTCAGGCCCTTCACCAGCTTTGTTGCCCTTCACTGGACACGTTCCAGTATCTCAATATCTCTCTTGAATTGAGGAGCCCAGAACTGGACACAATACTCAGTGTGGCCTACCAGTGCTGAGTAGAGGGGAGGAATAACCTCCTTTGTCCTACTGGCCACACTGTTCCTGATGCGTGCCAGGATGCCATTGGCTCTCTTGGCCACCTCCACTTTAAAAAGATTGCTGGATTAAGCTCTCAAACAAGTCAGCACGTTGTTTAGCTAAAAAGGGATTAAAAAAATTCTGTGGTAAAGTGCTCTTTGAAGCACTCTCCAGATCTGAATTCCACCCCAAGGAGCGCAGTGTTAAGTGGCAATGTCTCCCCCAGCTTTGGAGATCATGGATAAGATAGTTTAGAGTCAGCGAGAGACTGTCCAGGGTACAATACAATTTTATTACATTAACATAGAGTTGAGTTTGCAAAACTGGGATAGACAAGGCTTTGAAATGTAAGAGTTTATATGCTGCACTGATTTAACAGGCTATGAATCAGCAAAGAATTTAGGTCCTAGCACTGAGACATGAAAGCAAGTAGGTATTTACAAGTGGCATGCAAGACACCACATATTTGTTTATGTAATGTAAAGAAAAATACAACCGACCAAACAAGAAAAAACCCAACCCACCAAACAAAAACTCAAAGCAAACCAACACAAAAAGGACAAAAAGGCAGCATTGTGCTCTTGCAGCACAAAGTCATTCTGATTCAGGGATCAAGCTCCTCAGGAGTATTGGTGTTTTTTAAAATAAAAAGAACCCAGCTGTTTACATCCACTAACTCACTTCCTTTGCTGAACTGTAAAAGATTTCAGTGCAGAGTGATTACAGAAAAGTGCAAGGCCCACTTATCATAGTAACAATTTCAATGATTTTGAAATATATTTAATATTTTTTTTCTCTTGAGAAGCTTATTGTGATATATCATTATGTAGCTGTCATTAGTGTCCCAGCTGGTGTTTCTGACAGATCTCATGTTTGGCAGCTTAAGAATACATAACACTTGGCTGAAATAAATGCTTTGCCTGGGGTGGCCTTTATTGCTAATGTCAGCAGATATCAAAATGTATTGTTCTTGGGACATTCTGAATAACAAATAATGGTGAAACTCGTGGTTGAAATAACCTTCTTCATAGTACTAGCTGACATTTCACCACCACCCCAGCCCCCTTTTACAGTAAAAGAATAGACAATTTTAAATAGACAAAATGCTAAAAACTCTAAATCATTCCCAGTTTCTTGTCTTTCTTGAGACTCCTGCTTTCCCTTCTTGTTTGCTTATGTTACCTATGCAGAGGAGCATACAAATGTGTGGTTGTTTGCAATATTACAGAAATAAAACATACGAGTGAATCATTGCCTCTAAAGTGAAAAATCTGATGCTACTGAATTATCAACTAAAGAGTTCACATCTGAATGGATTAAAACCCCAGAGGACACATATACAAAGTTATATTCTCCTTCTCTGGCAGCTAGGCTATTAATAATATTGTTTTCATTCATCAAGAGATGCCAAACTGGATCAGCTGATATTTCTAGCAAACCTTCCTTAGAAAGTGGAAACTAAAGAAAGCAAACTGATTTCATCTGGGATGGAGTAAAACACATTTTACTACTGTTGTTGACTATTATGAACCAGCACAAGAAAAAAAAAACCAAACTACTCCAACTACATAGTCATTGCAGACGAAGGAAACTTGATTTCCACTGATACCTTGAACCACACACAGCAAACTCTGACGCCAAACACATTAGAGCACAAAGTAAGCATTAACCCCTACAAAGAGGAGAGATGTCTCATGCTCCCTGTGATGGTTTGAGTGTTCCCTGTCCCCCCACACTTTTAGAAATTACCCAGACTCAGTCGGCTCTGGAAATTTGAATGAAGCTTATATTTACAGCTGGCACAATTTACAAGCAGATATTTACAGTATATACAGTTATAGACAGAAATATACAAGGTAAAAAAGGTAATACAAACACAATTCCCCTCCCAGAAACCTGAGTCCCCAGGAGGGGCTCTCAACCACCCCTCACCTTCCCCCTACCCCTCTCAACCTTACCCCAGTCCTAAGGAAGAATGGAGGTTCGGCCAAGAGGGTTAAAAAGCAAGGTGAAGCAGCCAAGCAAAAGGAGGGTGAGGTTAGAAAGCAAGATGGAGTCCAGCCAGCAGCCTCAGCTTCTCCCCAGCAGGCAAAGCTCCCCAGCGAAGAGAAGAAGCAAGTGCCCTAATCTTTGTTTTGCCTTTCTTCTTTACACATCCCAGCAAGACTGTGAGGGAAGTAGACCTCACCATTGTTTTCATTTTACAGCCTATCACCTAGTTCTTCTCACCAAAACATGCTAGCTAGGCTCAAACTAGCACAACTCCCACACAGCTGAAGGAGTAGCAGGTCAAGCAGTTGCAGGGAAATTTCAGCCTGCCTTGGCAATATGTCCTGGGTCACCTGAAAGATGTCAAGGACAATGATACATATGTAAAAACATGTCTTGGAGCTGCTCTCTGGCCAAGCATGCTGGAAGGAAGAAAGAAAATACTTCCTGTAATATAAGGAGTTCACTCCAACTAAAAATGTGGCTTGCCCAAAAATTAATGCCAAAGTCTTCCATAGAATCATAGAATGGTTTGCGTTGGAAGGGACCTTACAGATCATCTATTTCCAACCTGGCTGCCATGAACAGGCACATATTCCACTAGAGCAGGTTGCTCAAAGACCTGTCTAACCTGACCTTGAACACTTCCAGGACTGAGGCATCTACAGCTGCTCTGGGTAATGCCTTGCCACCTGCACAATAAAGAATTTCTATTTTATATTCAATATAGTATTACCTTTTTTTTTTTTCAGTATAAAACTATTATGCCTCATCCTGTCACTGTACTCCATGATATGGATGTCCCTCCTGATTTTTCCTGTAGGCCCCCTTCAGATACTGCAAGGCTGATAGAAGGATATGGATGGCAGATTATGCTCAGCTTTCTATCCACCAGTATTCTCAAGTCCTTCTATGAAGGGTTACTCTCAATCCAGTCACAGTCCAGTCTATATTTCTGCTTGGAATTGCCTTGACCCATATGGAGGAGTTTGCACTTAGTCTTGTTGAATTTTGTGAGGTTTTCACAGGCTCACTTCTCAAGCCTGTCAAGGGCCCTCTGGATGATGTCCCTTTCCTCCAGCACAATGACTGCACCACTCAGCTTGGTGTCATTGACGAACTTGATAAGGGTGCACTCACTTCCACTGTCCATGTCACCTAGAAAGATGTTAAACAGAACCACTCCCAAAACTAACCCCTGAGGAGAACCTCTTGTTTCTTGTCTCTGCGTAGATATCAGACAATTGACCACAACTCTTTGAGTGTGACCATCCAGCCAATTCCTTCCCCACCAAAATGGTCCATCCATCAAATTCATGTCTTTCCAATTTAATGGCAAGGATGTATATGGGACATTCTTTGCTCCGATATTTTCCCTGCCTTTCCCAAGCATGATGTTAGTCTGACCATTTGTCTTGCTGGCAAAGTCACTGTACTTGCCATGGAGTTACACTGATTGTCAGTGAAACTCACCATCAGTGTTAGCAGAAAACTGCATAGATCATGTGCTAAGAGTCACAGGATACTAGGGGTTGGAAGGGACCCAAAGAGATCATCAAGTCCAACCCCCCTGCCAGAGCAGGACCACACAATCTAGCACAGATCACAGAAGAAGACATCCAGACAGGCCTTGAAAGTCTTCAGGGAAGACTCCACAACCTCCCTGGGGAGCCTGTTCCAGTGCTCTGTGACCCTTACAGTAGAGAAGTTCCCTCTTGTGTTGAGGTGGAACCTCTTGTGCTGCAACTTACACCCATTGCTCCTTGTCCTATCCCAGGGAGCAAGTGCGCAGAGCCTGTCCCCTCCTTCCTGACCAGCCTTCAGGTGTTCATAAACATTTATTAAATCCCCATGTCACTGTGCTTGTGCTCTGAAATTTGGATCACAGGATAATTGTGGAAGGCTTTCTTGCTGACAGAGGACATGATTTGATAAACATGAGCAACTCCTGCTGCAAAGAGTGTCCTTGAGCCCATCTCAGAGGCAGGAACTAAGGCGATGAAACAACCCCCATGTCCAGCTGCAAGGGGGCAGGATCTTCTGGCCACAGGAGGCTGACCCTACAAATTGTTTATATAAGCCTTACCCTATCTGTGCCTTACACGCAGCCTTAAGCCTATCTGTGTCTTCCAAATGTTCCAAACTGAACTAAGCAAGCTGAATACACCTCTTCCAAGTTAGGATAAAAGACACCGTATCACTGCAATAAACGGGAGCACGACTTTAACCACATTGGTATGGCATCGTGACTCTGGCCGCCTTCCCACTGACAATGACTGGCAATTCTTCTGGAAAACCTTATCATTCACAGCGTCCTTTTTATGAGAAGAGACAGCTGAAACTCCAGGGGGAAAAGTATTCTTAGGGGTGAAGTTTGTAAACAGTTGTGTGTGCGTGTTTGTGTGTGTGTTCAGCAGTGAAACACTCTTCCCAGCAGCATTTTGTCCTGTCATGGGTTTACCTGCGGGTGGCAGGCCGCCGGGGAGGCCGAGAATCGATCGGGGTACTGATGAGGACTCAGCTGCCAGCAGCCTTATGGTCAGTGCAGTGCAGTACAGCTTTATTCAGAAGTGCATCCGCTTATATAGCCCTTTAGCAGAGGTGTGCACAACTAGCTAAGGCTTACATATGTGGAAGGTACAGATTGGTTCAGAGTTATAAACAAGGTATCGATAGGTCACTCAATCCCTTGGTGTCCACCCCGTGGGACGGCAAGCTCAGCCCCCTGCAGGTGTGCGTGGGGTGCTCATTGTTTACAGCTTACTGTCCTGGGCCCCAGACAGCCCAAGGACAGTTCGCAGCATGAGCTCAGATGTTTACAGCTCATGCCCTGCCTAGGGAGAGTGCTCTCCCACATTTACCCAATTGAATCTGCTAATGAGCATTCAATACTATGCTGCCATCATGCCAGCTTTAAAATGAAAGTGTTGGCCAGAACAAAGTATCATGGGGCTTGTAGTTTGGATTGTAACATGAGATGCTTCCTGTTTCTGCTTGCTGATTCCTGTTTCTGGTTCTGGGGTGTCTTTTTTTCTCTGCTGTGCTGGCGGTGGATTTTGGGGGTGGGTTGTTTTGTGTTTGGTTCTGCTGCTGCTTCTGCTTTTGCTGTGCAGTAGTTTGAGGTAATTGCACATCATATCATCTCATTAAATTCCTTATCTCCACACAAGCTGCTTTTTTCTTTTGTGTTACTTTCCCTCATGATTGCGTGTGGCTTGTAAGAGTGGGCTATCTTAAGCCTGGACACCTCCTGTCTTCAATGTAAGAGTTGTTTTTAACTGGTACTGGAAACAGCAGTGGTGCTCCTGGTGAGCACTATCCTGGCAGCAGTGATCTGCAGGGCCACGAGTGCTTATTTTGTATATCCTGTGGAAAACCCTAGTGTGACTTTCAGGGGGGCAGGAACATATTTCCTGAGACTGGATTTTCTGTTCGCTTTCCTCCAGTATCTTGATCACCAAGTGATTGGAGTACATTTGCAGAAAAGTCTATGGAGTAGTTCACTCTTCATAGCTGCTCAGCTTTTTGCCTCTTTACTACCCAGAGCTGGAATTAATTTCCTCCAGTTTTAGCCATCCAAAATTGAATAATAGCCCTGGCTCCTGCCTGAGCCAATGCAGACACCCAGGAGGGAGAGATGAAAGAGAGAGGCAGGGATACCTTTATTTGAGATCTGGGGGGCATTTTAGTAGGTAGTGTGAATCACCACCTGACATGGAAGCCACCGATGTGTGAACTGCTCCCCAAGCATGAGCAGCTGCCTGAGCTACCTAACCTTAAGCTGGTAAAAGTTACACATGACAAATCCCTCACTGAACACACATGTGTGCACAAGTGCTTGGATTTGGCCTCTCAGCCACAAATTTGAAACTGCTGGCACTTTCTCCTAGGTCACAAAGCAACAAATGACTTTTATATTCAGAATGCCTTGGAAATTGCCTGAGCAGTGACCAATAGATCAGTATGTTGCTGGATGAATACTTCCCTGTTCGGTTTTAAATCTGTAGAAATATAAATGGCTTCATTCTGTATTTTTTATTTTCCCTTATTGCACAGTTTTAGAAGGCTTCATGGTCCTTTGATGGGCTTGGGAAATAGTTATTAGTCATCTCCTTCTCCTCATACTAGGCATCAGGCTGTTTAATGTTAAATCTTCCTGTGAGCTCCAGAGGGCTGCAGATTAGCACTCTGTAGAAAGCAATGAGGGAAGTGATGGGCATTGGTATATGTCCCATATAAGTACCAGTTCAGCATATATGTTTTCATGGTAATCTTATTAAAATACTGTAAATCGATAAACAAAACCTGTAAAACCATAAATGCTTAAAGACTGTGTGATTAAATTGAGTGAATCAAAATCCCAGATGCTATTCTGGTCCTGTGCAGTGCTGAGATTTTGTTATTGTTACTGACACCACAACATCTGCAAGGATAATTTTTGCGTTCATTATATTTACTGTGTTGCTGAGAGAATTAGAAGCCCCTGAAGTACATCTTAAAAGGTTTTATTGCACTATAAAAGACTCTGTCACTTTAAACTCCATTAGCTGAGCTCCTAAGGTTCGTAATGAAATTCCTCAGAAGAGGCTAAGACAATAGATCGGCAGGGTCTTGTCCCAGCTCCTCATATGCAGTGCAACATGTCATGCCCTGACCCAAGGGAAAACAATCGATACAGAAAGGCTTATTGAATTCATGGCCTTGGAATGGCTCATGGATTTGGCAAGGCTTCTCTTTTTCACTTGGTTTAGAGCTGTGCCATACGTCTGCTTCCAGTTCTGGACTGAAGGGCAAAGTACATGATTGTGTAAGAGAACCTTGGGATATCTGAGGAATTGCACTCTTGATTTTTTTTTCCTCTCTAGAATTGTTGCTGTATTTCAGATCTAAAGGAGTATTTTATAGGTCTTTATGCAATAGATACCTCTGCAGCATCTGCAGGACTTCCCACAGCAGTGTCTGCAGTTTTCATGCATGTGATACAGCCCCCACAAAACCTCTCAAGTTTTACAGTTGTTTAAGGTTTTTTTCCTACCTTTTATTCCTCACCATTTTGCAAAAGAGAAAGGCCAAGAAAAAGATCAATAAAATAGCTGCTCATGGCACAGTTTTGGAGAGTTTTCTGTTTTCTGTATGAGAGATGTGAAATGATCCATTCATTAATTTTAGGAGGCACCTTGGCATGGCTGAACCCATTCATTGCTTTTACTGTTATAGAGCGATGAGCAGCTCTGCAGGGTGATGTGGCCCTTTAAAAAAAAAAAACAAACCAACAAACCTCTTGAAGATGGTGAGATTCATCCTCTCAAGTGCCTCTTACTGGGAGTGTGGAGACCCTTAGGATGACTCTAGGTAATTACTTTGCACTTTGATGTCACTAAAATGGGGTAAAATGAACTCCGTCCTGACTCTATTAATCACTATCTTTTGCACATGAACTTCTTCTGTGGACTGTAAAGGCAGCACAGTAGGGTCATTTTTCAGAGACATGGTAAGTGACAGAGATGATCATTCCAGGAGGTTGATGCTTGTTTACAAGAGGACTTTTAAGTTGGCAGGTACATTTATTTTTCCATAGCAAGAGTAAAAATTACAACTATCTGTTTAGCACTAAGGTAGAAAGATCCCATGTTCCCCTTTACCAAAAAAAAATGAACCAAACATCTCCTAAATAACACCAAATCCAAACCCTCCTATATAAAAGAGAAAATTTATCCCCAGCCTCCCCTGAGTTCTGTTAAGGCAAATATTTTCTATAGCTGGTAAAAATAATGGTAGTTCAGAGTTACAGAATCACCAGCAAGTTATTATATTTCTCTGTACTAATAAAAGCTCAGAATGACACACAGAATTACAGACAATATGTCTTTCTTATATACACCGTGTGATTGCTTCCTTATTAAAAGAAATAAAGGATTTTTTGATCTAAATTCTTCATTACAAAGAAATGGATACTATCAAAACAAACCAAGAAGCATGACTTGGTGGTTTAAGTTTTACGTTTAGTCTAAAAGTGTTACACAAATTATTCTACATACATAGATTCCAGAACCACCCAGATCCAACCCCGGTTGGAAGAAACCTCCAAGTTCATCCAGTCCAACCTAGCACCCAGCCCTAGCCAGTCAACTAGACCATGGCACTAAGTGCCTCATTCAGTCTTTCTTGAACACCTCCAAAGACAGTGACTCCACCACCTCCCTGGGCAGCCCATTCCAATGCCAATCACTCTGTGTCAAGAACTCCCTCCTAACATCCAGCCTATACCTGCCCTGGCACAGCTTGAGACTGTGTCTCCATTTTCTGTTGCTGGTTGCCTGGCAGAAGAGACTGAACCCCACCTGGCTACAGCCTCCCTTCAGGTAGTTGTAGACAGCAAAGAGGTCACCCCTGAGCCTCCTCTTCTCCAGGCTAAACACCCCCAGCTCCCTCAGCCCCTCCTCGTAGGGCTAGTGCTCTAGGCCTCTCTCCATCTTGGTTGCTTTAAATGAGCTAACGCTCCTCCAGACACATCTCTGTAACCTTTTGTAGACCTCAACTAGATGTTATGGTGATTTAGTTGGGAATGATTTGACAAGGTAAGAATTATACGAGTGTAGTTATTTTTATTTTCCCAAAAAGCTCCGCCCCAAAACTATATACAAAAGTAGTTACATTTTATTTACTAGTTCTAATTCAGTAGGGAATTTCTACAAGGATGCTTATGGGCAATCTTGGTAATTTGGGAAAGTCAGAAAATGGAGAAGGCTAAGCCACAAGGTAGCTTTACCCCAGTTAGAAATCAGAGGCAGAGCAGAGAGCCTAGGGAAAGGCTGATTTCCTCATCAGGAGATGGTCCCTGGTTCTCCTTTGCAGCAGCCTCTGGAAACTGAAAGTTATAATCCATGTGGCATTAGTCCAGTCCAATTGGAACCCACCAAAGTCAAAAGTGTCTCAGACACAGCTTCCAGGAGGCAGATCTCATGGAGTGGCACTGCTTTGGCAGCACAGAGAAATGCCACACTGCTGGTGTGTTCCTGCGAACAGCAGCAGTTTATGGCAGAGGCAGGGTCCTTCCAGTCTCGGGGTGGAGAGCAGGAAGCCAAGATAGGCTGCTCTAAGAAGAAGCCAGGTTCGGGTGCTGCAGGCAACTCTCTGGAATGGGCCTAATGGACTTGCTGGACTTGAGGGACTGCTCAAGAGCTGTGCGCACTTTCTGCTCACGCGGTTTAAATCTTTTCCTAACCAATGTGTCCAGCGCCAATATATACTGGGTGCAAAGAATCCAGCCAATCACCAGCCCAGATTCTAGTGCAGGCTTTCCCACAAGTCAGTACACGTGTGGGAAAAGGGTGCCTTTGGCCAGTCCCTGTTCAAGCCTGCACAGGTGGGAGAAAACAGTTTCGCGCCTTCTTCCTCCATTCGAACCTCTGCTGACGGAGATGGGGGAAGGGAGTTTGGAGCGCCCACTGCATAAGGTCTACAGGCTGCAGGTCTGTAGAACAGACAACAAACCTACCTTGCAAATACCACTCACTGGTCTGATTGGCAAAAGCTGTATTTTTCAGGTTAACTGATTTCCACTTTACTATTGAAGTTTTGCAAGACTTTATTCATGCACAACTCCAGCCACAAACAGTGCAGATTTAGATTATGTTGCCTTAATAGAGGGGTCCTCAAACTTTTTAAACAGGTGGCTGGTTCACTGTCCCTCAGACACTGTCAGGGGCCAGACTGTAGTTTGTCGGGGGCCAGACTATAGTTTGGTTCCAGCCCAGTAGTGTCGGGGGCCAGACTATAGTTTGGTTCCAGCCCAGTAGTGTCGGGGGCCAGACTATAGTTTGGTTCCAGCCCAGTCCCGGTGGGTGCTTGGGGGCTGCGGAGGCTGGCGAGTGGATTAAGTGGCAGGAAGTGGCTGCTTGGTTTCCCTCCCTAGCCCCATCGGGGCTGGGGGTGTTCTGTAAATACTGGTAGGCCTGATTGAGGACCCTTGGGGGCTGTATCCAGCCTGCAGGCTGTAGTTTGAGGACCCTTGCTTTAATGCATACAAGCAGTGCTAAGCAATGCTAAGCGTTGGAGGACAGGGACCAAACTAACACCCTAAATGAGACAGAACATGACTCACCTGAAAAAATCCTCATTGTCTGTGTTTGGATCCATAGCATTACCACTTCACTGAGGTGATAATTTTGTATCCAAGTTTTTAGATCTGTCTGGAGTTTTTATTTCATAGGATTTCTCATGCCATTTATCTGTCAGTTCTTAGCTGATTAAATTACTCTCTTTTGGTAGACAGTAAATGAAGCCAGATCATTCCCAGCAAATCTCTCAGATGCTCTGCAAAGATAAGAGTGCTCCATTGCAGACATCAGGATAGGACCAGAGAACCTGAGACTGATTTCTGCATACCTATACATAAAGCTCTCACCCTGTTGGTGTTTTGAGCTTGTACATTTCTGCCATATGCACACATGGAAAAGGAGGCAAAGGTATGTTTTGGAATGGCAGAAGGAACTTGCAAAACTGTATGGTTTTATTTCCAGGAAATATTTCTGGAGTGTGTGTTACAGGACCCATTGCAAAAGAGAACAAGGATAGAGAGAGAAAATAGAACAGACAAAGATAAGATAGGATAGTGACTTCTCTGACAAGTCACTTTGACCTTTTCCATGAGTGGAAATTTGATTTTACTAGGATTATTAAAGGTACTAGCATACTAATGGGAAGTGCACAGGATGGAGATTTGGGTAAGAACATGCTGGACTAGTGTAATTTGAATGTCTGTCTTGTTGAATCACTTGTAGACTTCACAGAAGAAACTCAATTTAAAACTACAGTTTCTCTTGCTTTTATCCTGGCAACAGTTCATACATGCAACAGGGAGAGAAGGATTTTTTGATGCTAGCTATTTTAAGTTTTCACAGCAGTCAGTAGAAAAAGGGCTAGAGTCTCCTTTGCACCTCTCCAGTTTTACTGTGGTGTAACTCCATCGACTCCCAGAGAGCTACAGGGGTAGTCAAGCTAAAGTGTTACGACAGTGAACTGAGAGAAACAGTACAGAAAAATTGTTCACCATAAATTGGTGTTAAGTTGTGGTTCTGTTCTTATTTAATTTAGCTGTGTGATTAAAGTTTCTCTTTGCTGTAGACTGATGGTAGAAGATCATAAATAGTCCAAACCTGGAGTGTGTTTGTTTCATTTTGGCAGAGAAAGAGCTGGTCAATGTTTCACTTTGCCTGTGGGACTAGTAAAAGGTCAATAAACCCTTCTGCAAAAGTGCTTCAGGACTTTGCATGAGAACAACATTAAGCATCCATTTTTCGCAGCCTTAAGGGTTTTTTTACCGTCTCTCCTCCTGATCCCTTTTTTGCTTCCTTCACTGCCCATGATTTCATCTCTCTCTCTCTCTTCCTTTCATGCACAAAGCAAAACATAGACAGCTCTTTATATATATATAAAACACATAATTTCCTTAATCAGTGTCCACCACTTCTGAATGTTTTTATTTTGAGTAACTGTGGAAAATGTATTTTCAGAAGACCTTTATTAGAAGCCAAAAAATATTTGGAAATACAAACCTCAGTATTTCTATTTGCTGTACTAATTATTCTTTAAACTGGACTCTGCTTTTATTTTGTGCTTCATTTGGTTTTTTTTCCCAACTTCAGCACAGTATTTTTAACAGCCTTCCCTTTAGTTCATAAACAGCCACTCTTCACAGTTCTATACAATAGTAATGCATAATGCTCTTTCTTCTCTTTAGATACCATCAAGACTAAATTCATTCTGTTTGCTCCTTAATTAAAGGTTTCTCTGGTTTCTAAACAGTTTCTAAAACACATTTTACTAAACCCCCAAATAGTAATAATATGTACTATTTCTAATTGTTGGCTTGTTTGATTTCAGTGTATTAATAAATTCTCAGAGTATATCTGTGTTGTAGGAAAGCATAAGAAATTACTAAAGATCCCAATGTGATATATCCCTTGCAGTCATTAAAGAAAAGGTTTTGGTTTTGTTGTACAAAACGTTGTAAAAATAGATCACTCAATGTAGTAGATGATCTTAAGACAAGCTTTTCTGCCTTTTCTTGATGAAGATTTTTTTGTTAATCTGTGGTGTTCCAAATGGCAGAAGGTCCTGAACTGTGGCGATATGGCAAATGTCTTCGCTGCTTTTTGGGTAGCAAAGTTACACTTGTGTGTATCAAGAACAAAACTGTATTCTGAAGACAGGATTCAAGGAACATTTTCAAGATACATGCTTACAAAATATTATGTTTCACATAATAAAGGCTGAGCTTGTGAATTATTTCAGAACTCCCATGTTCTGAATATAGGATTTTAATTTGGCAGCTGAGCTGAACTGAGCCAGTTAGGCAACCCTTTGTATACACCTTAGTGAAATCAAAGGAGTCACTTGAAAAGTCACTTACCTCATCCTGTGTGCCCACTCAGGAGTACATCAGGATGTTATAGTGAGTTTTGGTAAAGCTAACTGGTAAGACAGAGAAAAGCAGCAGAGGTTTACTTTCATAATGCAACCCATTTCTACCACAAGCTGCAATGAGACAGTGAGAGTTGGAGTAATTTGTAAGGCAGCCCTTAGAATCATAGAATCAGTCAGGGTTGGAAGGGACCACAAGGATCATCTAGTTCCAACCCCCTTGCCATGGGCAGGGATACCCTACCCTAGATCAGGCTGGCCAGAGCCCCATCCAGCCTGGCTTTAAACACCTCCAGGGACAAAAGCATTATGCTTTGCAGACTAGGGCAAAGGCTTCATGCTGAGTTGCATCCCACTGATCAACTCTAGGAATTAGTTGTTAACAGGAGTGCTGTAATGAGCGGGAATCAGTCCCACATTTGTATGACTGTGAGAGAAAAGAAACTTCACCGGTCAGTAAGTCAAGGATTTCCAGTAGTGGGTTAATGCATGTAGCAGTTTTGGTTTTAGTCTTGTTTCAAACATATTATAGTTCTATGTTTGTCTGTGTCCTTACTAGAATGAATAAGAATTGGAATATGCCTTTTAACTTTGTGTGAACTCCACTTTGCACAAAGTTGCCCCGCATGTGCTGCAGTATAAGACCTTGGGACATTTGCCAGCTTCCAGGTGCAGCAACATGTACTCACCTCCCACTGTACCCAGCCTCTGTGCCAAGATGAGAGCTGAGCAAAAGCTGCATTTCGCTGAAGTGCTTTTTTGTTGTTGTTGTGAAAGAATATGGTGAGCGTGGGTGGAAAATAGGGCACATTTCTGCCACACTCTGATTTGGACAGCTAGAAGTGAGGACATGAGTATGCTAAGCCTAGAGGTCTGGGCTCCTGGGGTGGACCAGCACACAAGCAGAATGAGAAGTATGTGTGGTTTAGTATGAATTGAGGATGTACACCCCACTGCCAGAGCCATGGACCTGTGGTGTCACCATCCATTTATGTTGAAATTCTCTGGCAAAGAATCACTACTGCCTTTAGCGCAGAGGTGCAGAAGCTTGGTAAAAATGTAAGTTTGAAAACCCCATTTGCAAGAGGAGTTGAGCAAGAATTCCCTCGCAGACATTTGTTTTAGCAGAGTGGAGGGGAAGCAGAGCCTTTCCTGTGCTGCACTGTGCAGCCTTACCTGAAGCTCTGAGCTCCAACAGCACAGATCCATAGCATCTGAAGATTCTGATTTGGATCCAGAAGCATTACGGCTGCCTTTGCTTAGTGCTGTCTGAGCCAAGTGGAATAGCTCTGCTTTCCAGCTTAAGCTGTATTAGTGCTTGTGTGTGTCTCTGCACCATGCACCCCACTGTCTGGACTTCAGTCAGGCTGCATTGACACTACTGTGATAAAGTTTTTAAAGCTTCCTTCCATGTTTTGAGACTTTATTTGTTCGCCCTGGGGGCCAGAAGTGGTTTACTATTATATTTTCCTGTGATTCTTATAATGAGAAAATTTGGTATGTAGCCAGGACGTGTGCTGTGGACAGTGTCTATCCTTAGGGACCACTTAGTTACTTACAGATTTCCAAAGAACCATCACAAGTCAGAACTGAAGGAGTCACTCTGAGGTAGGTCATTATGTATGGGAGAAAGGTTACCCTTCAGGCACCCATTTATGAGATTTACAAGAACTGTATTATCTCAGGTTACTTATAGGCCCATCTATGTTTAGAGTGCTACCACTGTGTCACCTTCTTCCACCTCCATCTCACCATGCAGCCCGCACACAGCTTTTCAGGTGGTAGGTAAAAACACTTCAGTTGAAAGTCATCTGACCATATAAAAACATGTACACAGCAGGTATTAATAGCTGAGCATGTCACAGTGTGAGGTAGGAACATCTAGGGCACAATTAGTACCATCCTAAGTGAGATGTTGAAAATCAGACCTGAAAGTGGCTGGTACAAGTAGTTCAAAACCAGGCATCACCTCTATAGGCATCTAACATTTAATGAGGTTAACTCTACTTGACAGTACCTGTGTAGAAATGCTCATGCACCTACTTGTTTTTGAGCTTGAAATCACAGTATGAGGAAATGATGGCACTGTAGAAATATACTGCTGCTGGTGGAGAGAGGGAACAGAAATGTTTACAGATACCGTGGTGGTTTTGCAGTGTCTGTTGACTGGGAAAGGATCAGCTATCAAGTGTGTTCAATACAGTGACAGATCTCACACTGCTTTATTAATTTCCTCTGATTCAGACCAAACTAGCCTTTCATCATGCCAGCCATACAGAAAGCTTCATTTCTCAAGATTTTGTTCTAATAACACAACTGTTATAAGCAATTCCTATCTGATTAATCATGAGTAATACCTTCTAATAAGCCTACACTATTTCTGGTATTATTTTATTGCACAGCTGTCACAGCTCACCTTTCTTGATGTGCTGCTCCAAACTCTATCTGGGATCCTGAGGTCAATGAATTATATTTATGAGGTATTGGACCCTCAAAACCCCAGAAATACATGACAGTTCAAATTGGAAGGAGCTTCAGGGTAACCTATGAGGTCTGACCAGCTTATTCCAGAGTTCACACAATTGAGTGTTGAAAATCTCCATGGATTAAGAGCAATCTGGGCAACCTGTACAGCCATCTGACTGTCCACATGGTGAAAAAAAGTTATTCTTATGTCCAGTCTCAACTTGTCCTGTTTCTGTTTATGTCCATCGTCTATCATCTCGATGCCTCATGCTTCTGTGAATAGTGCAGCTCTGTCCATCAACTCAGTGACCTTGTTGTAGGATCTGGAGGCTGCCACTGAGTCTCTGAATCTATCGCTACTCTAATATGAACAAGCTCAAAATTCCCAGATGCACTTGCATGAATTTGGTAGAGCAGAATGGTTGGACCTAATGATCTCAAGGGTCTTTTCCAACCTGCATGATTTTGTGATTCTAAGTGCGTCAGCCACCATCATCACAGTGGTTGCCCCTGAACTCCCTCCAGTTTATTGATGTATTTCCTGTATCAGGGGCCTTAAACTAGTAAGAATGTCTAGGGAAGAATAAATTCTGAATAAAAGGTGATAATGTCCCATCCTGCTTCTGTTTCTCTTGGTACCACCCAGGGTGATGATGGCCTCCTGCTGCCAAAGTTCCTGTGGTCCCGTGATCAGCTTAGGCCAGCAGAACATCCAGACTCTTCCCCACACAGCTGCTGCACAGGCAAGCAGTGCCCAGCCTGTGTTGTTGCAGGGGCTCATCATCCCCTAAAGAGGGACTTTATGTTGGTCCACGTTGAGTTTCTTCAGGTTCCTGCTGACCAACTCCTCCTACCTGCCTAGGTCTATCTGGATGTTAGAAGGACACTTTAGGATATTAATTGGATCTCCAATTTGCTCTCATCTTTGAGGTTGATGGAAGGACACTCTGTCATTTACTCCACATCACTGATGAAGGTGTTAAGCAGGTTGCAGAACTGAATTGTGTGGTACTCATTACCATCCTTGAGATAGAGAATGACCCATTAGCCACTATCCTTCAGGCATGACCATACAGCCAGAGTTTTGTTCCTTGGCTTGGTCCACAAACTGTGATATCCCACACTGTCAGAACTCTTTCTGATGTTCTTCCCTCATCTGGACATCTAGTTGTTTCATCTTAGAAAGCAGTTCTATTGCTCAGAATTGATTTACCCTTTGTAAATCCACGCTCAATGTTTTCACACCACACTGTTTTCCTTCACATGTGCAGAAATGTGCTCTGAGAGGATTCGCTCCATGATTTTCCCAGGGCTGAAGTGAGTCTGCTCAATGTTTAATTCCCTCTAACTTCCTCTTGGTTGTTGCAATATTTACTTTTCTCCATTTGTCATGAACTGTTTGTCATCTCCACGGCCAACTAGACATTGTCTTCTGAAAACAGTGACTGAAACAAAACTGAGCATGAAGCTTCTAAATTTGAAGTGGTGACCTGAACAACACAGTTCACTTGCATGCAGCTGCTTGCATTTAGTGTAGCCTTCATCCCACACGTTGCTGTATTTGACAGTTCACAGCCATCTGATCTTGATGCATTATTGTCTCCCTCTTTATTAGGGCGGATGTATTATTTAGAATGTAATCTTTCATTTGTCTTATTAATATCTGGGCTTAGTGATTGGCATTTTGGGACATTGAAGACTTAGGATTAACAAGAGGAGGCAGGGGAAAAGACAGAATTTGGAAAGTGAAACAGTTTTCATTATTATCCACATTAACATAGAAGGAGATTTACTTGTTTGCAGAACAGCTACTATTCAGGCTAAACATCTTGAGTATGAACTGATCATTAGAAGAATACTAATAGCATATTAATTAATGGTAAGATAATTACTACCACTCAAATAGACAGCCTCTTGGATTCAGAATCAGATGTATCAGTCGGGTGTTTAAAACAGACATCAATAGTGTCTGTCAGCTCACATCCTTCTTTCAGTAATCACCTTTGTTGGATGTGTTCGGAAACACTACAGTTATGCAGTAGCAATGTGCTAAATTCAGATGATGGAAAATCCATTGTGTCAGTCATTGAATTGTTTCACTGAGTACTTATTGTCTTCTGATGATTGTCACCTTATTTCTTACCCCAAACTGACCAGGTCCAGCTTTCAGATAACAGATTTCCTACCTTTTAAAGATACATTTATGTAGTAGCAGGATTCTTCTGGTCTTTGAAGTCTTTTCCTATGTACTGTGTGTAGGCTGTGAGTAAATGATGATGCAGTCTGTGTTTTGAGAAATGAAATAAATGAAGTGTCTTTACATTCTTCTGCTTGGCTCATATGTAGTGTTTGAAACCTTAGTTCCATCTTCTGGCTTAAAAAAAAATAAATAAATCGCATTTTTTCTGCCTCTTTACACAAAGTATAAAGTTCAGCAAAGGTTTCCAGAAAAGATCTCATTAATTCTATGTGTCATAGAAATAATCTCTCTTTACTTCTCTTCACTGCACTCCTGCTGCTTTTGTGCCAAAGATTGCTCCTGCTTTTATAGATACAGTATCAGGCTGAAAGTCATAGCAGGCAGTTCTTGACCTGTAGCGCCAAATTTGCGTAAATAGCCAGAGGCTGAGATCTTCACATAATTCAGGCAAACTAACAATGACAGCAGTTAAGTATGTATTATAGAAACACAGCAAGGCCGTGTTTTGTCTGGGTGTTATGCAAGGTTGGGGACTAAGTGTTCTCACAGCCTCCTGAAGGTTTCAGGAGCATTGTGAGGCTGTAACTAGCGGTATAGTCAGTTGGGAAAATGTTTCTGAAGCATTTTCATAGCTTTAGAACTGCTATTCAGCAGATCGTGCCAATTAATAGACCCTTTATTCTTGAACAGCATTTACTTCCCAGAACTGGTTAACCCATCTGCTGCTGCCTTGCTTGAATTAGAAATTGTCTAGTTTTGACCATTATTCACCACAGCCCAGGGTTTGATCCCTGCTTCTTTGACTGCTCTTAATTTTCAGAGTCATAGAGTGACTCAGGTGCGAAGACACATTCAATACGAGAGATCATCTACTACAAATCCCTGCTCAGACAATCAGGTTGCTTACATCTGTATTCACCAAGGTTTTGAGTATATCCATGGATAGAGACTCCGTAGCCCCTTTGAGGAACTCATTCCAGTGCCCGACCATCTTCACTGTGTTTTCATGTAAACATTTTTCTATGTTTAAATGGAAATTTCTTGTATTTCAGTTTATGCATGAGTTCATTATTACTGTCACTGGGCATGACTGAGAGGAGCCTGCCTCAGTTGTCTTTACTTGCCTTCCCTAGTTATTTTTATGTTTATGTCTTTCATGTTGAGAGGAGCCCAGCCCTGTATATAGCACACCAAATGCATTTCATCAGTGCTGAGTAGAAGGGAAGGATCACTTCTCTCAACCTGTTGGTGATGGTCTGTCTAGTGCAGCCCAGGATGCAAGCAGCACAATCCAGTTCTCATGCAAATTGCGCATACATCTCAGAGCTGAGATGCCAGTTTTGTTCCTTTCTGTCAGACTCCACAACAGAAGTTTATCAGATTTCTTTATCTTGCTTTGTTTCTGTTGCCGACACATATCTCAGCTGCACAATAGATCAGTTTCATCAAATGAGGCAAAGACTTCCTCATCCTACATACTTTGAAGCACTGACTGGACACAAGTGTTCAAACTGTTCTGGGTCAGCCTGTAATCAGAATTACTTTCTTTTTGTGTATTCTGACTATTAGGGTTTTTTCTCCTTTTTTTTCCCCCTCAAAACCAAGGAGTTGTTACTGGCATGATTTTGACAAATAAGTGGCCCTGCCACACTAAGGTTTCATTTTTCAAAAGGGGGAAGACATCTGGATGCTGAAAAGATGTTTTACTACCTGGAAAATTGTTTCTTCAAAGTCAATGAAGTACTCAGATATTGCGATGCACTGACTTTTGTTCTGGAGATCTTTGGAGATACTGACTTCCTCTCTCTGTCTCTATGTGTTATTTAGAATTTCCAAGTGTGGAACACAGGTTTAGATGTTTGAAATGTAGACAAAGTCAAATTTAGATTTGCATTGACCCTGGAAGTTTGTAGCAGACAAGTGGAAGTGTAGTTCCAGAACAGACCATTTACTATCATGACAGTTTCAGTCAAGGCTTTTGAGTTGTTAGTGTCGTATGAGTCTGATTACATCAAGCCCCTCAAGCAGAATCAGTTGTTAGAAACAATGAAATTGTTTTCATGATCGAGATATCCTTTGAATATGACCTGTGGTAGTTGGCTTTGCCAAAGTCTGCCCACTGCATTTTTTTAAGGAAGGATCCTTCTCATTACCTTGAAAGGAAACACTGCCATTCTTGTCTTCTGGAAAGATTAGAGAATGAAATGAAATAAACCCCAACTTTGTTTGTTTCTTTCTTACTGCGAAGCTGGAATTCATCTACTTGGCCATTTGTCAGAGATGCCCCTGCATCTCTCCTCAGCCTCCCTTGTCCTCTGTTGCCTCTGAGGTCATCAGAAGTGGCAACTTGAGAGACCCAAGTCTTAGGAAAGTGAAAGTTTTCTGGCTGCTTCCCATGATCCAGGAAGGTTGGGAAATGCAATTTTGCATTAATCCCAACAGAGACTTCCTTGTAGTTTCTATTTTGGGATTAGGATCTTGTCTATTAGTCCAGTTGATACTGAGTGAGCAAATTTATGTGGGTTAAGAACTATTCATTCAGAGAATCATAGAATCAACCAGGATGGAAGAGGCCTCCAAGATCATCCAAGCTGTCACACAGCCCTGTCCAATCAACTAGACCATGGCACTAAGTGCCTCATCCAGTCTTTTCTTGAATACTTCCAGGGATGGTGACTCCACCACCTCCCTGGGCAGCCCATTCCAATGGCAAATCACCCTCTCTATGAAGAACGTCCTCCTAACATCCAGCCTAGACCTCCCAGAGCATAACTTGAGATTGTGTCCCCTTGTTCTGTTGGTGGTTGCCTGGGAGAAGAGACCAACCCCCACCTAGCTACAGCCTCCCTTCAGGTAGTTGTAGACAGCAATGAGGTCAGCCCTGAGCCTCCTCTTCTCCAGGTTAAACAACCCCAGCTCCCTTAGTTTCTCCTCACAGAGCTGTGTTCCAGGCCTCTCACCAGCTTTGTTGCCCTTCTCTGTACACGCTCCAGTATCTCAACATCTCTTCAGCCTCTCTAAACCTAGATTTTTCTATGTGCCAATGAATATATGTGAAAAGATGCTTTTCTAAGAGAGAAAACAGAAACCAGCACTTTCCTTCCTATATTCCTGCAAATGAACATTGTGCAGTAACTTGTTTTTTCTGTCAATTTGACAGGATATATTTTTTCACCACTTTTATTCCATACTGAATTACTTCTCTCGTGTTCGTAAATGACAACTCTCTGTTGAATTTTCTTCCTACATTGTCTATAGTATTTGCCTTGTCAATAATAGCTCTGCCTATCTCGCTTTCATTTTCAATGACATTAATTTTCCAGGAAAGACTGAATGAGCAAGTTCCACAAAAGGGAAGCAGGAACAGAAGATGTGAAATGCAAGATCAGTCATTTTTTTCAAGGAACATTTTCTAATCAAAAAGAGGAGGAGGCAGTCATCAGGACCCTCAGAACAAACTGATCTACATTTACCTAGATAAAATATCTTCTAAGTGGCTAAATAACATTTAAGCATCTGTGTTCTGTATTCCTTTGTTGATTTGATAGATTTGAATCAACTGACAAGAGAACAAAGAGTTGGAACTTCAGCTAAGTTTAAATTGGTAAGCAATGATTGCAAATGTTTAAAATAAAGCAAAGAGCAGTACCCTGAACTTGTTAGAGGAAATCCTGACTTTGATTCTTCATAAATGTTAAAGCTTTAGCTGTAGAATTTGAAACCTTAGTCTCAGACTTGGTCTCTGCTCAGATGTGAATACAGAGGAAAAATGCGACTGTCTCTAAAGCTTGCCTGTTTCAGTGCGAGGAAAAGATAAGAAACAAAGTATTTTCTCCACGATAAATTTCAAACAGAAGTACACAAAAATCAGTTCATGCCTTTATCCAAAGTCACAGAGACCTCTTCTCCTGTAGGCGCTTCCAGAAATCTAGCAATCTCCAAGGTGACCACTCCAAAACAGCTGCTCTCACACTAGGGGGGAGTTTGTGTTAGATGCGCCGAGGTTAATTGGATGTGGCATCCCTTAAAATAAATAATAAGTGTTATCTTTTGTTAAGTGTTTCCACTTTTTGTCTTTGCATTGGGTAGATTGTGAAACTTGTTTAGGCTCCTATGTAGATGTGAGTTTGAGATGAAATACAGTTGCACGTATTCGAGGCTAATTACACATCATCACAATCTAGCAGCTTTCCTCTATGTGCTGCTTGTTTGGGGCTGATGTGCCGTGGCTTCTTCTTTACAGTCACTTGTTTTTCTCAGTGTCTGACTCTCGCTTGAAGTGATATTTAATTTTGTCCATGTTCCAATATAAATTAAAATGCCACTGTCACCACCTGTCTGAGCCTGACTCAGAATTGAGGCTTGTTTTACATTCAGATAAAATACCTCATATCTAAATAATAAATTGTAAAATCTTTAGCTTCATGAGTGTCAATAGAATTTGATTCAGGATTAAGACCTTTTTTGACAGCAGTTACAAATATTTAATGTGTGTAGCAGGAATACATTTTTCCTTGGCTGTGAAAGTTGGAGTTAAAGTGGCAAATCTTTTTGATCATTTTATGTTGCACTCATTGGAATGACATTGCAATAGAGGGACCTTGTGGACAAGGTAACGTTTTTATGCATTCACTTCAGTAATGAGATGGTCCAGTTACATATCTAGAGGGAATAAACTGACATTACTTGAAGAACAAAAGAAAATCTACCTTGTGGCTAGGACTTTAGCAATGGCCTCAAGATGTCAAGATTCAATTTCTACTATGTTGAAAATATGTGCTGGTAGGTAATTTAGTCTCTACTTGCACCAGATATTTTTAAGGATAGTGTAGCATTTGTTAATATGTAAGCCTCTGAAGCTTGTCTTATGACTGTGCAGTATACATGAAGAAACTGCTGTTCTGTGTGTGGCTGAAGATCACACAATCTACAGTCACAATCAGTAAAACATCCGATGAAATTAAGAGGATGAGTGCAGAAATGGAATAGTGGTCTGAGTCCTCAGAAGCAGGGTCTTGAGGACACTGTACTCTGCACTGGTTGGACCACACCTTGAGTACTGTGTTCAGTTCTGGGCCCCCCAGTTTAGAAGGGACATAGAAATCCTTGAGCATGTCCAGAGAAGGGCGACGAGGCTGGTGAGAGGCCTCGAGCACAAGCCCTACGAGGAGAGGCTGAGGGAGCTGGGATTGTTTAGCCTGGAGAAGAGGAGTCTCAGGGGAGACCTTATTGCTGTCTACAACTACCTGAGGGGTGGTTGTGGCCAGGAGGAGGTTGCTCTCTTCTCTCAGGTGGCCAGCACCAGAACGAGAGGACACAGCCTCAGGCTGCACCAGGGGAAATTTAGGCTCGAGGTGAGGAGAAAGTTCTTGGACACTGGAATGGGCTGCCCAGGGAGGTGGTGGAGGCGCCGTCCCTGGGGCTGTTCAAGGCAAGATTGGACGTGGCACTTGATGCCATGGTCTAGCCTTGAGCTCTGTGATGAAGGGTTGGACTTGATGATCTGTGAGGTCTCTTCCAACCCTGATGATACTATGATACTATGATACTAATAGACCTCATCTGGAGTCTTCCTCCGCTTTCTGTCCCTGGGCCCAGGAACTGCATTTTCATCTGATGTGGTGGCCATCAGTGCCTGCCTCAGCAGCACCACAGCATCAGAGAAGTGCCTGTCTCCAGCTCTGACTCTAGTCGCGTCTCCCGAATGGGTGCTGCATTGTCTCCAGCTCTGCCTTCAGTCACAGCATGATTGTTGTGGCATTCCTTAAAAACTAATTAAAAAAAAATTATACAGTTCCTGAGGCCAAACTTGTTTGTTTGAGAATTCAGCCTAAAAACATTTGCAGATTGTATTTATCCTGATATGTAGTTTCATCTCAGATTCTTCAGCAACTGCTTTTAACCTTCATACTGTCCTCCATCACAGCATAACATCTAATTACCTTCCATGCAAAGTAAGTGTGAGAAGGAGTGTACTAAGTACTATGAAATAGGCAGACAAGCAAAAATCATGGTAAGAAATGAGCAATTAAAATCCTTTTAAGCCTCATTTTTTATGATTTTGTGACCATAAATCCCCTGTTAGCCCTTTTCTCAATTAAAAAAAAATATATGGGAAAATATTTTGGTTTTAAATTTAGTCAGTTGCCTTTTTGGTCATGGAAAGGGAAGAGAGATTGATATTTTTCTGTTAGAAATTATTATTTATGGGAATGTCTTTCCTGAAGGGTTATGTTCTGTAACGGTTACTAAAGAAAGACACACTAGATATGTTCCTGAGGCTCTTTAGCTTGGTGAAGAGGAGACTGAGAGGTGACCTCATTCATATTTATAAATATGTAAAGGGTGAGTGCCAGGAGGATGGAGCCAGGCTCTTCTTGGTGATGCCTGATGACAGGACAAGGGGCATTGGGTGGAAGTTGAGGCATAGGCAGTCTTGTTTAAACATGAGGAGGAATTTTTTCACTGTGAGAGTGACAGAACACTGCAACAGGCTGCCCAGGAGGGTTATGGAGTCTCCCTCTCTGGAGATATTCAAAACCCACCTGGATGCATTCCTGTGTGATCTGGATTAGGTGATACTGCTCTGCAGGGGGGGTTGGACTGGATAATCTTTTGAGGGCCCTTCCAGCCCCTGACATTCTGTGATTCTTTTCCACTGAAAGGTTGTATTGTGGCTGAGCTGGCTAGCATTTATTTTATTCATGATGGACACTTTGCTCTGCATCATTTCACAGAAAGTGCAAATCTTGTGGTGACTCTAAGATATTAATTTAATCTTTAATGTAATCTGTCTTGATAATTTAATTAAATTGTTTGGAAGACAAAGGCCAATGTCTTTGACATTGGAAGTGAATGAGGAGTAGGCTGAACTGAAGAAGAACCTGGTGTGTTGCTGGTGGATTGCCCATGGGAAGGATGAGTAACCACATGTACAAAATGAATTCTTGTTTATTTGGTCCCCAGCATATTGAGTTACAGTCTGACTCCTACAAACACGTAAAGACAGGAAGACATAGAGGATGACAAAATATCAAGTTATCAAGTTCAAAAAAAGACTGGATGAGACATTAGTGCAGTAGTCTAGTTGATTGGCTAGGGCTGGGTGGACTGGATGATCTTGGAGGTCTCTTCCAATCTGGTTGAGTCTATGATTCTGTGTGCCTTTCTTACTGATCTGCTATGGGAGTCTATATCCATAGTTTCAGTACCATTTTAATAAGTGGATATCTTGATGCCTCTTTATTAGTTGATATTTCTTTTAAGACATATTGAAAGGCCTTCTAGCTTTCTAAAAAGTTGCTCTTGGTTTTTTACCTTCCTTTCACCTTACTTCTCCTAAGCTTCATAACATACGGGTCATGTGTGATGGTTTGGGTGTCCCCCGCCCCCCCNCTCCCAGCGAAGAGAAGAAGCAAGTGACCTAATCTTTGTTTTGCCTTTCTTTTGTACACATCTCAGCAAGACTGTGAGAGAAGTAGACCTCACCACTGTTTTCATTTCTCAGCCTATCATCTAGTTCTTCTCACCAAAACATGCTAGCTAGGCTCAAACTAGCACATCATGACAGTGACATCATCTGAGAAAATGGTCCTATGTAGGAATCACCCTGCCTCCAAACATGTCTCTGCTTCACTAACTTGCTGCTGAAATGGTTATTACATTTTGCTTTAAAGTTTGAGGTTTAATTTTTGAAATCTACCTTTTAAGCTCTGGTTAATATTCTACAGGAATTGATGGGAATAAATAATTTAAAATAATTCACAGTGTTACACAAAATATTCTGCCACTGTACCAAGTCTCTTAAATCTTTGTTTAGATAGGTGGATTGAAATTCCCATTGGTTCATTATCACTGAGTGGCTATTGTGTGTTCCAAATACGCATTTTGCTGAATACTTAAGCCATCGCCTCTGTCTTGCTGCAGAGAAGAAGAAAAGTCTGCCACAGATGAAAAAATATAGCTACAGGCAAGAACAGAAGAAACTCTTGTAATGCCTAAACCTTGGAAGAAGAAAGAACTTTTGCTCAACAAAATAAAAGTCCTCTGCAGGAAAGAATGGACCTGATTTACTGCAAATAGAAAGTATAAAGGATCACCAGGATCAATGTACCCTCCTCAGCTTTCTGTTATTTTTAATGGTTTACCTAATACTATTGAGACCTGAATTTTCAGGTGTGGATATGATACTAATGCAGGAAATACAGCAGGTAATGAAGAACAACGAAGCCTGACACAGAGAGTTTAAATCATTTAAATGCCTTTTTCTAAGAGACAATGCAGAAGAATCCAATGAGGTAACAAATAGAATGTCACCACACTGCGTTACTGGAAGTTTGAGATAAATTTGGGAAGTTATTATGGATATATTCCCCGTGGCCTTCAACCCACTGTACTTCTGCGTCAGAGAAGGCAAAGAGAATTGCCAAGAATACAATATAAATCTGAGAAGATAGTCTTATTGTATATAAAGTAGTTAGACTGCACCTAGAGCACTATAAACAATGCTGAACATCACACCTAAGAAAAGACATAAGTGCCCATGAGGGCATAATAAGAAGCAGACAGATTTGATCTCAAAGGCATTTGCCTGGGGAATCAGGCTTTGTTTTCAGTGGCTGAGATAAGATTTTGTGCTGATATGGCAAAAATTCTTCAAACTGTGAAAGGGATTAATGGAAGAGGCTCTGCAATTCTGCCAAGTGCACATCAGCTAAACAGAGATTGCACAAAGCATTATGGGGTTTGGGCAAACATCCAATGGGTTACTGTTGTCTGTCTTCAGAGCACCTAGCTGCTTAAGGAACTCCCTGTAGCAGATGGCTGTTCAGTCACTGAAGTGTGAAATAGTTAGGAAATTCACTCCAATGGTCAGTATTTTCTGGAGGAGGGTGGTAGAGTGCAGTGCACAGTGTGGTTCCCTGAGTTTGTGATAGTCCAACAACATCTCCTGAGCAGGAACTTCTCAGTTGCATCTAACCTATTGGATAGTGACAGCACTTAGTCTGGCCATTTTAGTGCATCTGCCTGAGGGCCTTTGAAGCTGGTCAAGAGCAAATCAGTCTGTTCTTCTGGGAAAAAAAAAAATGGAAGGTTATGATTTTCATGGAGATGCTCAGTGGTTCACATCCAGTTTTCCACCTGTGCTCCCTGTGGAAACTGCCATCAGGTTCCATGTCACACTGACATCAGGCAGACAGGAAGGCCCAAGATCTTTCCTGGAGCACTAGACTCATCTATCACAAGGGTAGATAAAGTTCATAGACATCATGTAGCCCGTCTAAGACTTGTAGAGAGGGAAACACAAATGTAAAGTCAAGCCTCAGAGGCATCAGGAGTGCTCTCAGGAACTTACAATACCAAAAGTGTTAATGCCACCTATGTATTTTCAGTAGAATCATGCAGGGAGCAGCTGCAGTTAGTCTTGAGTTATTCCATGTAGGAATAATAAAACTATGAAATATAAATACAGCAGTTCATCCCAAGATTCTTGATGTTAGCCACTTTGTGTTTCTCCTGTGCAGCAGAATTATATGGAGCATCATGGACAACACCACTGCGGAGGAACCTCTTCATGATCAGCTGCATAAGCTTTGCAGAGGGCCTTAATGTCCCAAACCGGAGTCGTACTTTGAGACTCAATCAATTTCTGAACATCATCACTCCCAGAACATGCAGCCCCACAAGACATGTAGTGGATATTTACATTCCTCAAATTACTGCAATTTATGTTGTTTTCTACAGTTCTTTGCATAGGAAGAGATAATCTGACCCTCTTTAATTCAAATTTGGGCTGTAAATCCTGTTGCTGCTCTGGCTTTATGCCAGACATTATCATTTGCTGTGTTTAGCTCAACTAAGCATATGAACTTACTATATAAAGTCCTCTGCATTCCCTGCCCTTTCCTCGTACATCTCAAATACAGAGAGCTGCAGAGTGGCTGCCGGTGGTCATCTGAAGTCTTTGAGCTTCCAGCAACCAGGGCATGTTGTCTGGCTGTCAGGAGGAGCCTGTCTTGTGAGGCACTTGCATATCCTGCTTGCCTGTGATTGCAAAATAATGGACCTGATGATGCTTTCAGTTACAACTACCTGAGGGGTGGTTGTGGCCAGGGGGAGGTTGCTCTCTTCTCTCAGGTGGCCAGCGCCAGAACGAGAGGACACAGCCTCAGGCTGCGCCGGGGGAAATTTAGGCTCGAGGTGAGGAGAAAATTCTTCACCGAGAGAGTCATTGGCTACTGGAATGGGCTGCCCAGGGAGGTGGTGGAGTCGCCGTCCCTGGAGCTGTTGAAGGCAGGATTGGATGTGGCACTTGGTGCCATGGTCTAGCCTTGAGCTCTGTGGTGAAGGGTTGGACTTGATGATCTGTGAGGTCTCTTCCAACCCTGATGATACTGTGATACTGTGAAATACCGTCTTTTCTCCCACTAAGATTACTGCTTGTGGAGCTGTACCAGGGCCTACAAAACAATAGAGCAGAGAGTTCCTGTTTGGCACAAGAATATGAGAAAAGTGAGGATTCAGTATGTAGAAGGGTTGTTTTGACTCTGTTAGGCAGAGGTGGCAGTCATAGTGGTTCTCAGTAAACCAATAATAATGATGGATGTTTAGATGGAGCTTTTGCTGTCCAACGGCAATATAAAACACTGGGTTTCAAAATTAACAAACCAAGCAAGTGAAAATATTGTTTTCTGAACCTTTGATAGCTTTCATCTGCACAATGACACAGGAGAGAAGAGTAGCCTCTGATGTATAGATGACACATGACATCTCTTTGGTGAGAAATGACTTAGTGCATGCATTGCCATTTAAGGTGTGAAAGTTCTTGATCCTTTGTATATCTTGCTTAAAGGATTTTAATCTCAAAGCTATGGAAGAAATTACTATGCAGCAGAGAAACATTCAGATATGCTTTAAATTAGAGATGTAGGAGCTGGCAGCACTCCAAAGTATAGGTTAAATCATGCTGCAAGGCACTCTGTTTTGAAAGAGGCTGCTGCTGGTGCCTGAGATAGCTCATTTAAGGCTGGTCTGTCATATTTTCACAGAGGTCTGCTGGAAGAAACATCCCTTTAGGGCTAAGCTTTGACTGACTTGCACAAGGGGAGAGAGAAAAAAATGTGGAGTTCCCACTTGGGCCTTGGATAAGAGCAAACCTGAATTAAAACCTGATATGCTGAAATGGTCCCTCAAAAGAATCTCAGAATCTCCAAGGAAAAGGAAAACAATCTGGGGCAGGAAACATGAGATCTGCAACTATGTCTCTCAGTCCTTTCCTTGCTGGTGGATTGGCTTGGTGGCACAGATAGCATGTCATGCTCCTCTACCATAAGGTCATAAATATTTCTACTCCCCTCATTAAGATCCTGTCTGCCAGGCTTATTTGGTACTTTCACTGCTGCAGCATACTAAATGTAACTGATGTCAGAAAAAATAGCCTTCCAGAAGTTAAAGAGTCAGATCATCTGGATACATGTCCCCAAGGATTTTCATACAGGGACAAAAGCTTCGGAATAGCGCTGTGGCTGAATGACTAGAGATGGCAATACAGCATCTGCTTGTTCCTAAGAAGTCCTGCCCTGAAAATAGTAATTGGAGTGGAGTGGATAGCCTGGTCAACACAAACCTTGGACTTCCATATTTCTATCTGATAGAAGTTGGCTAAAAGTAATTCAAGATCTGGTTTACTTAAATATAAAAAAGGGCAATACTGTAAAACATGCAAACAAGTCTGTATGCAATAGGATTGCTTGACATGTAGTTTTTAACCCGATTCATTAAAGTCTAATAACAATAAAAGATAAATACAGAGCTACATTTTGAAACTGTCAAAGATTAGATAACTTACACAGTAACTGGCATTTATGTTCTGCCAAAGACTGATAAACAATTATTTATTCTTAAAAAAAAGAAATATATTAGCATGGTTTGAAGAAAGTGCCATCACTGGTCTTCTGGTTTTCAGGTTTATTGGAATTGTGTTTTCATTTGACATTATTTTAGTCTTCAAGGGAAAGTCTGGTACTTCAATGTTATCAGATATCAATCCCTTACAAGATAAACAGAGCTATCATTAGTTTATTTTTACCCTTCAAGCAGAATAAGGAAAATATGGCAGATAGCCATAGGCAGTGATGTTCTTTCCATTGTTTCTAAGCATGAAGGAAGCATCAGATAAAGCACATTCTGTTGATTGTCAGCATATATTGAAGAGTTCACGACAGTAATGAACATGGTATGACTAAAGAAGAGACCATGTTTCTTGCCTGTATGAAGATCCCAGGGTGTCTAGGAGCTTTTTCAGATTCTCAGTCTTACTAGGATTCATTGCTGCTTCTAGACTGAGGGTAGTTGGAAGAAAGAGTCTTTGTTGGAAAGTAAGAATGTCTATTGATTGCATTAGATAAGGTTTAAAGCACACAAATCAGCTACAGGGCATAACTGACACCGCCTGCTATCAGTCAGCATGAATATGGGAGATAAAAGTTCTCTCTGTTCCAGTAGTCTCAAATTCAATTCTTGTGGCCTAAGACTATGTACAGATGGATCCTAGAGCTGCCCTCTGACTACTCTACTGTTCATCTTTCAGGAAGGCAGTGATGAAGTAAGGACAAGAAATCCAAGGGCAACAAAGAGAGACTTCAGGGCTTTAGCACTACTGGTTAAGGGATTGTGAATGTAAGCAGTGTTTTCCTGTATCCCCCCAGTCATAGGGTGTCTTGAAGGACAAAGTAGTCCAAGAAGACTGGGCATTAGACCATCAAGGCACAGGCATAAGCCGTCCTAATGCATTGGAAGATGAGCCATCACGGCAGAAGAACAGTCTGGCTAAGCAGAGAGATTTGAGTAGAACTTGGGAAGAAAAGGGAAGTAAGTCTACTGGCTACGGAAGAAGGAGCTGGCAACTCAGGAAGAGCACAAGACTCAGGGATATGTAGCGAGAAAATCAGAAAGGCTGAAGTTCAACTGGAACTCAATCTGGCCAGTGTCATTATAGGTAATAAAAAGAGCTTTTGTAACTATGTTAACAGTAAAAGAAGAACTAGGGAGAATCCACACCCACTAATGGATGAAGGAGGGAACCTGGTGACCAAAGACAAGGAAAAGGCTGAGCTGCTGAATGGCTACCAGTGACGCCAGTTGCTCCATGAGAATTCAGCCCCTGGAACTAGAAGGCAGGGATGGGGAGCAGAAAGCAACGCCCACAATTCATAAGGAAATGATCAATGATCTGTTGTGCCACTTACATGTGCACAAGTTTATGGGACCAGATGGAACCCACCCAACGGTACTTAAGGAGCTGGCAGATGTGCTCACCAAGTCGCTCACCATTATTTGTCAACAGTCCTGGCTAACCAGGGGCAAAGGAGCACAGCACAGGTTGGAGATGACAATAATCACCACCTCCTGCCTCTGCCTTGAGGGACAGATGTGGCTGTGTGCTAGAGGAGCATAGCCAGATTGATCTCAGATGACTACTTCCTTCCTGCAGCTGAGAGTGTGATACTGTCCTGCAGCATCTGGACCAGCCTCACAATCCAAAAGAAAAGTGTGATGCTTTTGAATAAGTAAAGGCTGTATGCAGCCTGGAATGCATAAGCTGTCTTTGAAGATCAGAATGAAAGTTATGTTGCACTTCCAGTAGTTTGCATTTATAAGAACATGATTTGTTCACATATTTCAAATCTACCCGCTAAACTTCAGATGGAGATCAGTAGATCTGATAAATGCTATTGGAGTTATTGCTGAAATGACTTCAGTATCTTGAGTAAAACGTTTTGGGAGCTTATTAAATTGGACTGAAACAGCTGTTTAATATATTCATGAAGCTTGTATTGATTGTGGGATGTTTATCTTAGAATCAAATGTTCATAGCTTCAAAATGCAAGATGTTTTGAGTACTTTTAATATTTCATTAATCTTTACTCTCACTGCTTTGGAGATTTGAGTTTATGGATTGTTCTTTTAACTTAAGAATTGTTCAGAATTTAGCTTCTTGAACCTAATAGTCTTCTAATACTGTATACTACTTTTTTTTTCCAAAATACAATATGCAAGACTCTGGGGGAAATGGAATTGATTTCATAATGGATAAAGCTTCTGAAATGAACAAAGTAACAAACGCTAAAGACTACCTCAGTGACACCAGAGTGGGGCTTAGAGTGGAATGGTTTTGTACAAACTAATTAACATCTCACTGAACTCGTCTTGTCTGTCTATAGGATTAAGGTCATTGGAGTAAATCATAACAATTGAAGTTAGCTAGATATGTTCCTACATGAGCTATTATTGAATAAAGCCAAGTTTCTTAATATTGCTCACTGATATCCCCCAGATGCTGATCTTATTTTCTATATTTTTGTGTCTTAAGCTGCTGTACAGAATATTGCAAAAAGCTTAAATTCTGTGTTGTGGACTACACAGAATGCTAATTGTGCTGAATTGATTTTTACATTTGTGTGGACTGAAACTATTTCACTCAGGGTGAAAGTGAGCAGTTTTACTGCTGACATTAAACAAAGAAAGCAAGAAGATGGCAGCTTTTGATGTGCCAACTTTAAAGAAACTGTGCCTATATAGCAATTAGACTTCAATGACTTTGCAGCTCTACTCTTGCCCTTCCCAGGGGACTCTCAGCACTCTGTAGAAAGAGAACCTGGGCTGGTGTGCTGCTTGTATTGAGGTGGTTTGACAGAACTTTAAGGTTACATTTACAGCATCTTACAGTCCTGGGGTACTGAACAATGTAAGGCAGGGCAGCGGGAACCACGGTGCTATAACGGAGCTTCTTGTGAATAGCTTGTGGACCATTACCCCTGTTTTTACAGAAGAGAAACTGGGATACCACAAAGTAATTTTGGTCTAGTTCAAGGCAGGTGTTGAATAAAATACAGATTAGTGAATACAGAATAGTCAATAGTTGAATAAAATACAGAATAGTGAGCTAGGAGTTTAGTGTTCTGCTTCTTAAGTCATACTGCTTTTAACAGACTAAAACTCAACCTGTGACACTGCCTTTTCAGTGAAAGTCAATCTCTGTGTTGAAGTGTTCTCTAACCCACACCTACATACAAGCAATTAAGATTATTTCAATACCAGTATGGGGTATTTGAGAAACAAAACATATTTCAAGGGAAAAAGAAAAGAGTTTTATTAGTGGTGTTTATCATCTTGGGCATCTTCTCCTTCCTCTACATTTCTCTTAAGTGAAAAAAAAAAAGCATGGTTACAATTATGTATGTTACTATTGCAAGTGTCTTGGAAGAAGAGGATATCTTATTCATTGACAAAGCCTCAGACATGGGGAAAAATGGAGCTGCCAATGAGTAGCAGGAGGAAAGATGATACGCAGACACATCTCTTTCATAAACTTAGTTCTGATCAGGGCAAGAAGGTCAAGAGGGTCTTTGTATCAGAGCGAAGAGATGTTTGCGAGGCTTGATTTAAGCAGTAACCTTTACCAGGTTTCTTTTAAATGAAGCCATGGCAGAGGGACAGAACAGGGTTATGATAATTCTGAACAACTTAGATGAATATCAGAGAGCTTTCAGGGTCTTACTGGGTTGGAAACTTCAAACTCTGGGCTTATTTACTTTTTGCCATTGGAATGGGCTGCCCAGGGAGGTGGTGGAGTCACCATCCCTGGAGGTGTTCAAGAAAAGACTAGATGAGGCACTTAGTGCCATGGCCTAGTTGACTGGATAGGGCTGGGTGCTAGATTGGACTGGATGATCTTGGAGGTCTCTTCCAACCTGGTTGATTCTATGATACTATGATACAGTTCAATTAATGTAAAGGGTTCAAATCAACACAAGTCTTAGATGGAAATTGAATTGAGCTCTGCCACTGCACCCCTAAAACATACATAACACTATCAACCTTCAGTCCTATGTAATATTTGCTCTTATAGTCAGAAAAACAAATTAATAAAAATAGTACACAGTAGGTGAAATGCATGCACTTGGGTGAACATATGAGCTGGGTATAGGTTAAAAAATGTACATGATTCACTTTCTATATTTTGCTTATCTGAGAATATGGTTATTTTAATATCAAGATTAGATATCACCAACATCTAGTGGTTCATAAGTGGATGTGTGATGATATGCAATGAGTGCTTGTAAAATTCAGGGTGGAATTCAGACATGAATTTGTGAATTTAATTTCCTGGAGAATGGCATGACTGCCACAAAATACATATATAAAAAGGTGTGTATATATAAATACACACATCCACCCACCCACAGACAATGGCTTTGTTTCTTATCTCAGATCAGGAAACAATGACTAAGGAGAAGGGTCTGCAAATTCTTTGTAACTGGGAGCTTCTGCTGCTGGAGTGAAGCTTCCTTTTCAGCAAAGCACATGGCAAATTATTTATTGCCATGGTAATCTTGATCTTGATTGACATCAAGCGCATGTAGTGCTGTATTTTAGAAGAGATTCTCAGCCAGCCTTGGATTGCCACAGCACCATTTAAGCCAACAGGTTTATGACACTATACAGCTTCTGAAGATCTTCACACATCTACAAGATCAAAAAACTCAGGTTACTAATAACTATTTGAAAACATACAAGACAAAATCTATCTGAAACAGTTTGACTCAGTGACAAAATGAGGTGGAAGAAAAGGATGATGCCGGAAAGAGCTTGCAGATAATTTCACAATATAAGAAGGCAGGAAAAAAAGGCCACAGTGATTCAGTTTCATGTTCAGAGGTGGCATGTTTCAGAGCAGCATAGTTATATATCTTCTTCCCATCATTGTAGTGTAATCTCAGCCAGAACATTGTGTTCAGTCTGGAATGCATAGCTGCCAGATAGATCCTGAAGAAGTGAGGCTTGCTCTTAGATGAAAATAAAAAATGTAGAGACCCAAAAGGATTTTAAACAAAACTGTAAAAGAGACAGATATTTCAGGTATCAAATAAAGACTTTGTCTAGCTGCAAGCTGAGCAAGTATAAATCTGAAGGACTGACAGCAAATGTTGGTGTAAAGAGGGAACTAAAATGAAAAGTGATCAGGCAGGTCAAGAGGTAAAAGAAAGTCCAATGAGTTACATAAACCTGATCAGGGTAAAGCAATAAGGTCTAATTCAGTTCAATTATTCAGACTTCTGTGATGGTTTGGGTGTCCCCCACCCCCTCACACTTTTAGAAATCACCCAGACTAGACTCAGCTGGCTCTGGAAATTTGAATGAAGCTTATATTTACAGCTGGCACAATTTACAAGCAGATATTTACAGTATATACAGTTATAGACAGAAATATACAAGGTAAAAAAGGTAATACAAACACAATTCCCCTCCCAGAAACCTGAGTCCCCAGGAGGGGCTCTCAACCCCCCCTCACCTTCCCCCTACCCCTCTCAACCTTACCCCAGTCCTAAGGAAGAATGGAGGTTCGGCCAAGAGGGTTAAAAAGCAAGGTGAAGCAGCCAAGCAAAGGAGGGTGAGGTTAGAAAGCAAGATGGAGTCCAGCCAGCAGCCTCAGCTTCTCCCCAGCAGGCAAAGCTCCCCAGCGAAGAGAAGAAGCAAGTGCAGTAATCTTTGTTTTGCCTTTCTTCTTTACACATCCCAGCAAGACTGTGAGGGAAGTAGACCTCACCATTGTTTTCATTTTACAGCCTATCATCTAGTTCTTCTCACCAAAACATGCTAGCTAGGCTCAAACTAGCACAACTTCCAAGTCTCACTGAATTTAGTTGGATATCTGTTATCTCAACATCTTCATTGTTCCTCAGCAAGGCTTTCCAAGCTGAGATGTATTTGTGTTTTGTCACTTGTACTTGCTCAGAGCTGTAGCAAGGATTGCAATGTTGGAGTCTGTGGAGACTGACAGGATGCTGTCATGGATCAATCTAGGGGTAGTTTTTGGCAGTGTGAAAGATCAAGCCCAACAGGATAGGTGTCCCATTCAGTGCCAAGCAGCTTGTTTGTTGTCACTAACGACACTACCTTCTGCTGACAAGGTGTTATGTTATTTGTAGTTTGGTATGATGAAATGCAGGCCTTTTCTGAACTGAGTTGAATATGGCCCTCTGTAATAGCTGCTTATGGTTGGCATAGATTATCTCTGAGGATGGACTCCTTGTGCCAGGTCTGAATCTGTATTTGGTTACTTAGCTGTGAGGATGAACATGGATCCAATGCTCTTGAGAAGGATCCTGTGTCAAAAAAATGATTGGACATTAGGCAACCTTAAAGAAAAAGTTCAGAAGCTGAGGATGTCGTGAGGCATTGCACATGTGTCCAGAAGGGATGCCACATTGAAGAGCTGAGTTAATAGAAGGTACATTTTAATTTAACATCCACAGGTATTTTGCTTAAGGTTTCCTGAAAGGTCAGTGTTGAATTTTGCACTCCAGTGACACAAGCAGGACATAGTTTGACCTTTTAGATGCTGTTCCTTACAGTACTGTTAGGTTGTGAAGCACTGACACGTTACAGAAATGAAATAGCTGTTGGCAGTGGAAGATCACTAAGGAGAATGTCTTGTGACACTGATTTAGTTGACTGAAAATGTTACTTACAGCAGTTTTCAGATACACTGGCTGTTTAAAAAAGTTATGTTGGTAAGGAAACAGCAAAACTTGGGTACTGATTGAGGCTGTTAATGTCTACTGTGAAGACCAGACATGACCCCTTGGCTACATGAAAGGGCAGGTCGTTCTATTTTCTGGTTTCTACACCTTATTGATTTCTTGTCATTTGTTTATAGTTTGATAACAGCTAGTCAGAGACCATCCTCCTAATAGTAGCTCTGAAGAAATTCAGAGGCAGATGGGGTGACAGTAGCATCTAGTTACCATCTCCTCTTTCCTTTCTGTTGGCTTGCTTTCCAGTTATCTTCTGACTGGTGTTGGCTGTCACTGCTTCTCTTTAGAAAACATTATAGAAATAAACCATGGAATTATTTTTCTCCATTTTCACTACAGTTTTTTTGTCCTGTCTGCTGCATCTCCCACCTGCTGTCAACTATTTCATGTCTTTTCATGTTGGTTCCTCTGCTCGGGTGTTTTATCCTTGCTTACTCTTCCAAATGCTTTTGCTTATTCTCCTTTCCGCAGTCTAATGTACTATTGCTGGAAATCATAGAATCATAGAATTGGTCAGGGTTGGAAGGGACCACAAGGATCATCTAGTTCCGACCCCCTTGCATGGGCAGGGACACCCTACCCTAGATCGCACTGCCCACAGCCTCATCCAGCCTGGCCTTAAACACCTCCAGGGATGGGGCCTCAACCACCTCCCTGGGCAACCCATTCCAGGCTCTCACCACTCTCATGCTGAACAGCTTCCTCCTAACATCCAGACTGAACCTACCCATCTCAAGCTTTGCTCCATTCCCCCCAGTTCTGTCACTCCCTGATAGCCTAAAAAGTCCTTTCCCAGCCTTTTTGTAGGTCCCCTTCAGATATTGAAAGGCCGCAGTAAGGTTACCTGGGAGCTTCCTCTTCTCCAGACTGAACAACCCCAACTGTTTCAGTCTGTCCTCATAGCAGAGGTGCTCCAGCCCTCTGATCATCCTTGTGGCTCTTCTCTGGACACACTTCAGCATCTCCACATCCCTCTTGTCATAGGGCTCCAGAACTGGATGCAGTACTGCAGGTGTGGTCTCACTAGAGTGGAGCAGAGAGGGAGAATCACCTCCCTTAACCTGCTGGCCACACTTCTGGTGCAGCCCAGGATCTGGTTGGCCCTCTGGGCTGCAAGTGCACACTGCTGGCTCATATTGAGCTTCTTGTCCACCAGCACCCCCAAGTCCCTCTCCTCAGGGCTGCTCTCCAGCCAGTCACTGCCCAGCCTGTATTTGTGCTTGGGATTGCTCTGACCCAAGGACCTTGCACTTGGTCTTGTTGAACCTCATGATGTTGGCTTGTGCCCACCTCTCCAGCCTGCCCAGGTTCTTCTGGATGGCATCCCTTCCTTCCAGCATGTCTGTTGCACCACACAGCTTGGTGTTGTCAGCAAACTTGCTGAGGCTGCACTCAGTGCCACTCAATGAGGGTAAAGAAAGGGTACATGTATCAAGGCATTTGTCAGTTTAATTTAAACCATAGGCTTCTATCCAGGTTTGTTTCCAGTAACTTCTTGTGTGTTGCTGTATGATGAACCAAGCAGAAACCATGACATGGACACTTAGAGTAACTCCAAATAACATTTTTCATACAGTCCTTTCCTGTGCTGTTATATTTTGTTCTCAGAGTTCAGCAGGAACTTCAAAGGCTTACAGCATCCAAAAAATAAAGCCTTAATCATGTAGCTTTTGCATGCATAGGCTTTTCATGAGGCCTTAAAATAACTTTAGACGAGAAAGTTAAAATCTACTCTGGAGTTAACCCTATATTAAAAAATAAAAAATTGGTATTTCATTCCAGAATCATGCAATGCAGGGTTGAGTAGAGGTGAAGCTACAGTGAAATACAGAATGCACTTTCCAGGAGGAATAGAGTTTAACATAAAAAGAGAGGATGAAGACATTAAGTTGTCCTGTGAAGTAATATAGTTTGGTTGCCGAAGACCATAGGTAATTTAGTACAATGTAGTATATATGTATATAGTTCTAAGCTAATAGAGCAGTCAAACACATATTTATAGATACATTTCTTTCTCACAGTGCTGTTTATGTTATCAGAGTTGCAGATAAAAAAGAACAAAAATCGCAGCCACCCCTGCTATAGGTCCTTGCATTTGAGGTCAGCTCTATTTTAAACTTACTTGGCTTTTTATTAGAGAATAAAGCAGTAATAGTTCTCCCTTTCCTTTTCTCACCAAACCCAAATTACTCTACTACAGCCCTTCACCTTCTTCGTTGCATGAACTGTACAAGCTTAAAGCAAATGAATGTTTGCTGGTCTCAGGCAGATTACACCTGTTAATATACCTGTTTTGCAAAGCCTGGAGGAATGCAGAGCTATCACAGTCTCACAGTATCACCAAGGTTGGAAGAGACCTCATAGATCATCAAGTCCAACCCTTTACCACAGAGCTCAAGGCTAGACCATGGCACCAAGTGCCACGTCCAATCCTGCCTTGAACAGCTCCAGGGACGGCGACTCCACCACCTCCCTGGGCAGCCCATTCCAGTAGCCAATGACTCTCTCAGTGAAGAACTTTCTCCTCACCTCAAGCCTAAATTTCCCCTGGCGTAGCTTGAGGCTGTGTCCTCTCGTTCTGGTGCTGGCCGCCTGAGAGAAGAGAGCAACCTCCTCCTGGCTACAACCACCCCTCAGGTAGTTGTAGACAACAATAAGGTCTGCCCTGAGCCTCCTCTTCTCCAGGCTAAACAACCCCAGCTCCCTCAGCCTTTCCTCGTAGGGCACTAAGCGCACTAAGCACACTGTAGGGTTCCTCAAGGCTGTTCTTTCACATTTCTGAGTGTTGACACAGTTGCCACAGGAGCATCAAGCAAATGTGAATGAAAGGACTGGTGGCTCTGTGTTGCAAAGCAGAGGCAGATGGCCTCATGATAAGCCTGTGACAATAAGTACCCAACACCGGCAAGCGGCTAAGAAGTGTTTGCTTATGTAGTGGGCCCTTGGGTGCTCACACAAAGGAGTTCTTTGTCCCCACTCTGGGAGAACCAGTGCAGAGCCAAGTGGTGCAGAGCTCTCTGCAGATGCAGGCTCAGATGCTCATTCTTCAGACTCTCTACACAAGACTGAAAATTACATTGCAAGTGAAAAATTCCTGTTTCTACACAGGTAAAATATAAAGACAGTGCTGAGAAATCGTTGCTTTGTAGGGTGATTTACTGTATCATTTGCACAGGAAAAGGCAACAAACCATCACAAACCAAAGTTTTGGAGGAAACAGATCACAGTAAATTGTTCTTTATAAGGATGAGACCAATATTCCCTGTGTGTTTGATTTATACATCTGTAACTGAAACTTTATTCGAAGAAAACTGATGAAAAAGAAGGAGGAAGAACTAATTCTTGCAGAATACCAGTCAAAGTATTTGTGTTACAGCCCTCTCCAGGGAATGGAGTGGCTTTGCAGAGGGATGATGGAAAAGTTCACGTTCTAGAAAACCTTTCAAGTCTTGCCTAACTGTACTGGATGTTGTAAAGAAAACCTGTGACCTAAACACTGCTTGTTCCCTGCTCTTCTCTGCCGCAACCTTCCATTCTGGCATACTACTGAGAAACCATGGCAGCCCTTGGCTTCCTGAGGGCTCATAGATTTTGGGCACAATACCTGACTAGGTAGCTTTCTGTTTGGCTCTTGCTCGAGTGCTATACCTGTAAACACTTCTTCAGCACAGAAAATGCTGGGCAGGTTTTGGATAGATGCCTAAGAAATTTGGTTAGCGTTCCGGGATTACCTTCTCCAAGCCCATGAGTGATGTGCTCCAGGAAAGAGAAAGAGAGGAAAAACCACCAAGTGTCCTGCATGAAAAAAAAGGAGCTCCTGAGCATAAAAAGGCTTACAGAGGGTGGAAGAAAAGACAGGTATTCTGGGAGGAATACAGAGAATTTTTCTGAGTGGCCAGAGACCAGGCCAGAAAAGATAAAGCCCAGATAGAATTAAATCTGGCCAGGAACATCAAGCGCAGAAAGAAAAGCTTTTCTATAGGTATGTCTCTGTAGTGGTTTGGGTGTTCTGTGTGGAGTCTTTGGGAACAGAACATTCCAAATGCAAAGAAGCAAATAGCTACTTAACTGATATAAATTTAGGGACACAAATAATCCTATTTAAAACATGGGAAACTGTGATAATTCTCAAAGTCATCTACGTTGTAAATTTGGATCTGGCACTGTGGTGGTTTGGGTGTTACCTCCCTCCCCGGCCTTTGGAAATCACCCAGTCTAGACTCAGATGGCTCTGGGAATTGAATGGAGCTTATATTTACATCTTAGCTCAATATACAAGCAGATATTTACAGTATGTACAGTTAGAAATATAGAAGGTAAAAGGTAATACAGAAACACAACAGCCCTCCCAGAAACCTGAGTCCCCAGGAGGGGCTCCCAACTGCCCTTCCGCCTTCTCCCACCCCTCAGTCTTACCCCAGATGTTGCCTTGTGCCTCAAGGAAGAATGGAGGGTCGGGCAGGGGGGCTAGGAGGCAAGTGGATTAATCAGGGAGATGGAGGGTGAGGTTAGCGAGAAATGCAGCCCAGAGCCCAGGCAGTGCCCAAACTGCCTTATCTATGTTTATACTCTTGTTCTTATAGATCTCAGCAAGCCTATGAGTCAAGTAGACATCACCATTGTTTCTCTTTCACAGCCTGTGATCTAATCCTTCTCACCAGAACATTCTAGTGAGCTTCAAACTAGCACCATCTCATAAAAGAAAGACAAGGAAAGAGGTGGATCCCCTCTATAATGAAACAAGGGTCATTTGGGATAAGGAGAAGGTTGAGGCCATTTTGTTTCAGTCTTTGAAACCATTTTGTTTCAGTCTTTACCACACCTTTAAGCTCTCCCTTGCAATAGAAACAGTTCTATGATTCTATTATATGAAAACTGGGTAAATATATTCTTAGTCACATTGCAGTGATATAGATGCTTATGATAATACAGGAAAAGCCTTACACACTCAGAACTGGTGTTAGAAAAACTCTCTAATTTGGCATCTTTAGTGCCAAATTTACTTCTCTAGGATCTCTGACTCCCAGGATTGATAGCTTGTGCATCATCTGCTGTACTTTTATTGGTTCATAGATGGTGTTGTAACTGCCTACATGGAAAAGATATAAATACTTCTTGCCAAAGAAAGTGATTGCCTATCTTCCTAGGAGTCCGTTTACATACAAGTAATTTTGGGTGATTGAGAAGGCAGAACTTGCATACAAACTCACTTTGCATAGACAATGCTTTTGGACCAGGCTTCCCTAGCTAGTATGAGGCTTTATTTTGGATTTGTGCTGAAAGCAGCGTTGACAGCAAAAGGATGTTTAAATTGTTGCTTAGCAGTGCTTGTATAGTGTCAAGACCTTTTCTTTCACCACCCTGCCAGCCAATGGGCTGGAGGTGCACTGGAAGCTAGGAGGGGGCATGCTTGTGACCCCAGCTGATCAAAAGAATATTCCAGACCACATGATGTCATACTCAGCAACAAAAATAGAAGATGGCTGGGGGCTGCTGCTTGAGACTAAGTAGGCACAAGTTGGTTACTGGCGATCGATTCTTTGCATTTGCATCACTTGTCTTTTTTGGGTTGTGTTTCTCTTTCTTTGTTATTTTCCTTTTCAGTGCAATATAATAGCTTTAAAAACTATTTTATTTAAGTTATTAAACTGTTCTTATTTCAGCCCTTCCACTTCTTCTTCCCAAATCCTCCTATAATGGAAGTGAGTGAGCAGTTGTGTGGTGCCTAGTTGGTGGCCGGAGTTAAATTACACTGCTCAAGCTTCTACTCCATAAGTACTTTGACTTGAGAGGTGAGGATTTATTACAGCTTGTGTTAATGATCCATCTGTTATGTATCACAGTCAATCATTATAATTTTGAAGTGAAAAATGAAGTGCAATTGAAAAGATTTGTTTTTCCTTCCAACTCATTTGTACCTCTTCTATTCGGATTAAAGGATTTCAATAGCAGGCTGGGAAATATGTTCCTGCAGATGCAATATGACATTGAAATAGTGTCCTCTTGATAAAGTTTATTTGCTCACTATTGAATGATGTGGATTTTCTTCAATCAGAAATAGAGCAATGGCTGTTTCCTGCAATGTCACGGACAGTACTGAACTTTACAGGAAGCCTCATGTAACGAGTCCTTAGGAATGATAAAACATCTTTCGCACTGTGACCTCTCTATCAGAAACACTGGCACATGAAAAATGTGAAAGGTGCAAAACATTCCAAAAGCTATAGGTTGCTTTAAAAGGAAGAAGGAGACAAAACAGAGGAGGAAACACATACTAATTTTTCTCTCTCTGTAAAAGGGGAGAGTTGTGCTGTCCAAGTGCGGTTGCCACGCTCCTGTGGCTGTCATGCAGTCCTTTACAAAATTCCTGCTTTGAGCTTGGGGCGATTGTTGAGATGTAGCTCCAGATGAAAGCAGCTCAGAGTAGGGAATTCAGTATGTTTTAACAGTGTCGGAGATACCATTGCTGAGCTGGTGGATAAGACACGGGCCCTGTGGGACACCCCACCTTGAATGCAATGGAAACCAGGAGTGATACCCCAAGTCTTCAAGAGGGCAGGAGGCACAACACAGTGCTCCTGCAAGGCCACCTACCTCTATCCTGCGCTGTCCATGCCGCTCTGGGATTGAGGCAGATTGTTCACTCTGGTACCATAGGTGGGCAGTGATGGATTTTTAAGAAGTTGAAGGAGATGGTTAATGGCAAACACAGCTGCTCTGCCTGTATGCCCCTTTTGTGTTTTCTCATGGTTGTATTTCATAGTATCATAGTATCATCATAGTATCATCAGGGTTGGAAGAGACTTCACAGATCATTAAGTCCAACCCTTCACCACAGAGCTCAAGGCTAGACCATGGCACCAAGTGCCACGTCCAATCCTGCCTTGAACAGCNGTGCTCGAGGCCTCTCACCAGCCTCGTCGCCCTTCTCTGGATACGCTCAAGCATCTCAATGTCCCTTCTAAACTGGGGGGCCCAGAACTGAACACAGTACTCAAGGTGTGGTCTAACCAGTGCAGAGTACAGGGTCAGAATGACTTCCCTGCTCCTGCTGGCCACACCATTCCTGATGCAGGCCAGGATGCCATTGGCTCTCTTGGCCACCTGGGCACACTGCTGGGGTTCAGGTGGGTATCAATCAGCACCCCCAGATCCCTCTCTGTCTGGCTGCTCTCCAGCCACTCTGACCCCAGCCTGTATCTCTGCGTGGGGTTGTTGTGTCCTGTTTCACAGGACCTTTCAGATTGCCAAACAGCAAGGAAACATTGAAGTGATGTTTGTGTGTTGAAAATACAGCTTCTGATGTAAAGTTTTTAATAAACATTGTTTATTAACAGATGGGCCAGACTCTGAGAGAATAATCAATATGGATCTATCGATTTCTGTGGATTAACAGTAGCTACTGTGTCTTGGAAATGATTTCTTTTTAAGAACATATGCATTTTTTGGTTTGTTTTGCTTTCATCTCTTCTTGATATTGATATGAGTCTTCTTAGGAATGGAGAAATTGATTTAACAAACGGCTATACACAAAGTGCTGTCAAATGCACAGTGAGATAAACTGTGGGAAATAGAGGACATTCTTCTTTCACCTATAGTAATTTTAGGAGTTGCTTGCAACTGTAACAGGCACTAGATTTTCAGGGAGAAATGAGATTTTCATTTTCACGATGCCTCTTCAATTTCTACAGCTAAGCTTTTAATATTTTTTTTATGGTATTTGTTTTAAATATGGAGCATTTAATGACAGTTTGAAAAATTGTATTTGCTTTTATATGATTTATTTGTGCATTATTTGATAGGTTGCACACACACAGAGAAATACAGTGTATATTTCTATTACCCATATTAAGTATGCTCAGAGTGTACTAAACAAATCATAAAATACACAATATATCTTATATGACAGCAGTAATTCTGAAAGACATTTCCCAGAGCTGTGAGGGCATAGGGAAAACCAGAATCTCTTGAGCAAAGTCAATAAACAGGATGTTCCAACTGATAAGTTTAAATAAGAAGCAGGTTTCAATTCAGGGAAAAGATATGATGAAATATCTTGATAACTTATTAATTCTACTTAAAGAACCTTTCACCTCACCTTCTAATTTTGATATGTTCGGTTTCCACTAGCTCTAACATACCCACCCCCCCCACCCCCCCAAATGCTGTTGATAAGATTGTATTGACATGCAGAAAAGCAGAGATGAGTCCAACTGCCTTACTAGAAGAGTCTTCTCTCTCGAAGGAGAAAATATTCTGGTTTGAAGTTGTCGTGGGTTTACTAAAGATGGGCGACAGAAATTAAACTCTCAGATCAAATTGGAGAGAAAATACAGAATTGTATTTAGAGAGAGAGAGATACAGCGATAGATCTTACAAAGCGATTTCCCCACCCGTGGCAAAACCCCTTGAAGTTTACCCCCATCCACCCAAAAAAAACCTAAATCTACCTTCCCCAGTGCTCCAATCCTCCCCCCCCAAACACCTCCAGCCAGCCAAGAGGCCTACTGCTTACATGTTCTCGATAGCAGGCTTCTGCCACACACCCAGGGCAAGAGGAGGAGGAAAAGAGAACGAACTGACCTTGTTGTGAGCTTATACCAAGATAGCAGAATTATGGGATTGAACAACAATCTTCTAGTCCCCAGAAAACTTTTTTTAACCTTATAGCCTCAACCTGGGACAAAAGTGAACTTCTGGTGTTGGTGTGGTACAAAATCCAAACTTGAGAATCATGCTTTTGGACTCTGATTTCCTGAATCTACTCCTATGACTGAGCATGTGCATTTTATATTAACTTCCATGTGATATATTATTGTGGAGTGTTTCTAACAACATTGCTCATAATTAAGCATATTTCCTAGGACTGACTGTCAGTGTGGTCATTTTATTTTCAGAATATGGTGGGATATTTTTCCTGTGCAGAACTTCAATTAGATCTTACAGTCTACACATTTTCTATCACTAGGTCAGAGAGAAGCATCTCCACACCAGTTAATTAACTGTTAATTCTGAAGTGTGATGCCAGTCTTCATGCCATATAACCAATCTTTACTCTTATGTTCTTAAAGGCAAGAATGCCTCTCCCCATGAAAAACATGCAAAAATGTATTTCAGTGTCTTTCATTATTGGCACACTCTAGGGATGTGCAAAGGCTTTGTTATTTCACAGGGGAAAAGACAGGCACAACATGCAGCCATTACTGAGCAGAGATTCTGCTTTTCGTCTGAAATTCTGAATTCTTAGTATGATTCTTATAATCATACTTCTTTGGGAGCTGAGTAAAGTCAACAGAAGGAGCTAGAGAACTGACTTTCTGACAGACGTCTCTTATTGCATTTGTACTTAACACAGCAGGTCAAACAACAGTATAAGCCATGGCTCTGTGGAGAAACTGCAGGTAGATGGCAGAAGACTAGATAATTTGAAGAGTCTGTATGTCCCTGTTGTTGTTGTCTTGGGTGTACAAAACTGCCCACAACCTTGAAAGACTGGTTGTGGTTGGCATATCCATCATAGCTTAGAGCATCCAAAACATCAAGGTCGAGACAACAAGAAAGCATCACAACCCAGTAAACCTCACGGTTGATAGATTGCTTAATTATCTCAGTCCTGAGATGAATAAAACCCAGAACTGTTCCCAGGAGATACTTCATAGAAGGCAGGCTGACAAAGGTTTAGTTGAGTAGGCAACACTAGCGAAGCTCTGCTAAGATCAGTGTGCTAGAAAAAAAGAAACAACAAAACCCTAATGATTACAAAACCTCTCTGCTCTGTCCTTAGATACACTGTGCATTTGACAGGTACTTAGGAATAGAACAAGATAGAAGTCTTTATGAGCTGCCACCACTGGTAACCCATCAAATGCAAAGAAAAATGGCTTGTACCTTTGACAGTTGTTTCTCATAAGCATCCAGTATCTGGGCTGGACTGATTACATTCATGCCTCAAACATAAAAAACGAGATGCTGGAATGAATTTTTCTAATAGGCAGCAGAAATTACTGTGAATTGATGCCATCCAGGGAAGACGTTTCTCAATTAATCACACAAGAAAGGAAGAAAAAAGTCCAGTGCCCACTGGCTCTCACAATGGAAAGTTGTATTAAGTATGCGACTGCTGGAGTCACTTCATTAAGCAGGAGAACATTTCCTCCAAATCCTGACTCAGGTTGTGTGCATTGAACCTGGAAATAATGTTTAGAGACAGATTATTCTTTTTAATTTTCTCCTTTGCAGACAGTGACAGAAATGAGGGTGATAGGAAATAATTTCTCCCAACACTCTGTCAAAGGTGTTTTCCTTAGGGACCATGATACCTTCTTACAGCTGCAGTTACACTGCTCTAAATTATACCAGGATTAGGACAGCTGAATCTTGGAAACTTTTGAAATGTTGATAGTTTTATGAGGGACATTTTTCATTTACTGTTTTATGTGCTGGGGGATGAGATGGGACAGAAATCCTGCCCACAGTCTCTTTCTAATACTTCTCTACTTTAAATGGTAATGGGCAATGTACTGGACCTGCAGAACCCACAGGCCAAGTGTATGCTTAAGCTGGTTTTCTCAAGAGAAGGGAAAATAGTCTCTGGAGAGATTCTGGAGAGACCTCTGAAACTTCTGCCTATTTCTAGAAATTTAATTCCTTGTGTCAGGGGCTATAAATGGCAACTAAACCTCCTTTCTCCCCACCTTCTAGAAAAAAACTTTGTGCATGGCATTTATACTTACCTGGCCCAGAAAAAACTTCCTTTAATGATCTACCAAGAAGATACAATTACAGAACTCTTCAAAGGACAGAAAAAAAAAAAGGTATAGAAAACATATGTGAAGATTTTAGGCTAAGATACTCATGAGAGGGATTCATAATGAATTCTGCAGCAAGGAAAAAATCAAGAGGAGGAAGAGGCATTATTAGTGTAGTGACATCAGAGAAGATATTAGAACTAATGCCTCAAAAACTGTATCACAGGGGTACAGGACTGCTTTACAGTAATGATGGTAAAATCACAGATCATAAAGCTGTAGCACAGTGGAACAAAATATGTTCTGATTTGTTAGGACTGAAGGTTGATAGTGTTATATATGTTTTAGGGGTGCAGTGGCAGAGCTCAATTCAGTTTCCATCTAAGACTTGTGTTGATTTGAACCCTTTACATTAATTGAATAGAATAGAATCATAGAATCAACCAGGTTGGAAGAGACCTCCAAGATCATCCAGTACAACCTAGCACCCAGCCCTATCCAGTCAACTAGACCATGGCACTAAGTGCCTCAGCCTGTCTTTTTTTGAACACTCCCAGGGACGGTGACTCCACCACCTCCCTGGGCAGCCCATTCCAATGCCAATCACTCTCTCTGGGAAGAACTTCCTCCTAACATCCAGCCTATACTTCCCCCAGCACAACTTGAGACTGTGTCCCCTTGTCCTGTTGCTGGTTGCCTGGGAGAAGAGACCAACCCCACCTGGCTACAGCCTCCCTTCAGGTAGTTGTAGACAGCAATGAGGTCTGCCCTGAGCCTCCTCCAGGCTAAACAACCCCAGCTCCCTCAGCCTCTCCTCATAGGGTTTGTGTTCCAGTTAATACTGTCCCTGGTCATCTGGATGAGACAATAAAGGAGAACCTACGAAGTGCTGTCTTTATTATTTTGGAATTGGGCTGACTGGCATTGGAAGCTATCTTAACCTCAGTGGCCTCATAATACACCTAACCTTATCTTCGACCTTACTTTTCCTGGCAGAGAGCTCTTTCCCAATGCCTGAAGCTTTCCAATCCACAGTAGTCTCATCTAAAGAGTAGGACTTGCTAAGGAGAGGTAAAGCAGAGATGGAAGGTGACAATTAGTCAGGGTCGGGGGTTTTGCTAGGGGAGGATGGGCTAATTTCTAATGTAATTTGTCACAGTATAGAAACACCTGTAGTATGAGCCGGCAATGAAAGTCATACCAAAAAGATTATCTGATACTCTCTGAATAACAGCAGCATATTCAACACAACTCATGACATGTCCCTATCACTGGGGGGAAAAAAACAACCATTAATCCGAAGACTGCATCCAAAACTATACATGCCCATCCATATATCTGATGATAAATTTACTCCTTGGTATCAGCCACAAAACACCATCTGAAGATGACTACAATTTGATTTACATGGACATGTACCGCACCTTGAGTACTGTGTTCAGTTCTGGGCCCCCCAGTTTAAGAGGGACATTGAGATGCTTGAGCATGTCCAGAGAAGGGCAACGAGGCTGGTGAGAGGCCTCGAGCACAGGCCCTACGAGGAGAGGCTGAGGGAACTGGGATTGTTTAGCCTGGAGAAGAGGAGGCTCAGGGAAGACCTTATTGCTGTCTACAACTACCTGAGGGGTGGTTGTAGCCAGGAGGAGGTTGCTCTCTTCTCTCAGGCGGCCAACACCAGAACAAGAGGACACAGCCTCAAGCTGTGCCAGGGGAAATTTAGGCTTGAGGTGAGGAGAAAGTTCTTCACCGAGAGAGTCATTGGCTACTGGAATGGGCTGCCCAGGGAGGTGGTGGAGTCGCCGTCCCTGGAGCTGTTGAAGGCAGGATTGGACGTGGCACTTGGTGCCATGGTCTAGCCTTGAGCTCTGTGGTAAAGGTTTGGACTTGATGATCTATGAGGTCTCTTCCAACCTTGATAATACTGTGATACTGTAATGGAGTTTTTGTAGTAAGCTGTCTTGTGGACTCAGCACAGCAAGTGACATGGGTGCAGTCTTATTTGTCACCTGAAAGTAAATCATGCTTTTAGATGTCTGTCCTTCAAGCCACAGACTGTTTGTTGCTGCTGAAGTGCCATAGGAGATGCCACAGGAGATTTGTTCCAGGTTCCTGCCTTGTTCATGTGTCTGTAGCCTTGAGTTAAGCATCAATTTACTGCAGTTAAAGCAGGGCTCTTAAGAAAACCACCTACTAAAAGGCACAATAGATGCCTTGCACACACATACAGTGATGAAGAAGTAAAATAAGAGGCTTATTTTTCATAGATAGCTGTGTCTTCTTGCAGACCATGCTTCACCTGGCAAAGCGGTGTTCATGGGAGCACCGTACTGTTGTGATTTTGGAGACTGGATATGCAGCCATCAAAGTGCCAGCTTTTCCCTGCAGATGTTTCCTTCTGTGTGGGGTTACTGCCGTTACTACAGCCTTGAGCTCTAACTCTGGAAAATATGTGTCTTCTGCAGATGATCTTCTGTCACGAGTAGAGTTTTATTTTAAGGGCAGGATTTCCATGCCTTTCTTTCAGGGCTGCTCCACTGTACCTAATGAGTTCCCAGATGAGATTTGCCTCTTTTGGCTTAAAGATACAGTGGGCAACATGCTTCAGTCTGTCTGGAAATCTCACTTTGTGTTTGCTTTCTGGAATACATCTAGGAAGTAACCAGAAACTGTGTCGTTCTTACTAAGAGACTTGGGTATCTTTGTGTAGAGTCTCTGAGAACAGAACATTCCAAATGCAAAGAGGCAAATAGCTATTTAACTAATATAAATTTAGGGACACAAATAATCCCATTTAAAACATGGGAAACTGTGATACTTCTTAAAGTCATCTACATTGTAAATTTGGATCTGGCATTGTGGTGGTTTGGATGTTACCTGCCCCCCCCCCCCCCCCNGCCAAAGCAAATGGAGGGTGAGGTTAGAGAGTAAGATGGAGTTCAGCCAGCAGCCCCGAGCTCCCCAGCAGGTGAAGAGCCAAGAGCCAAGCCCAGAGCAAAGTGCCAAGTGACTTTATCTAATGTTTTCCTTTCCTTTTTTACACATCTCAGCAAGGCTGTGAGGGAAGTAGACCTCAGCATTGTTTTCATTTCACAGCCTATGATCTAGTCCTTCTCACCAAAACATTCTAGCTAGCTTCAAACTAGCACAATGGGTCTTGTGATATTTCTCCAGAGCTTCTGAATAACTCTTTGGACTTGTCATCAAAGTTTTTTATATTTCTCTCCCTTAGCTGAGAGATCATAGAAAAAAAAAAAAAATCATTAATTCCCCAGCGTGTTCTTGGTTTGAAAAAAAAACAACCAAAACTGAATAAACTGAACAAAAAAAAGTCTGATTTTTTTTTTTTTAAACAAATAATCATTAAAAAGATTTCAATGTAAATCACTTCTGACTGCTTTGGAGCCTTGATTACTTTTTCCTCACTCAAATTCCAGTAATTTTCAAAGAAGGCAGAACATTCTGAAATATAGATCAACAAATGTGTTTACACATGCACATAAGAATGTTTAAGTATGCAAACTGCTACCAATACCTATTCCTCTTAAAAAAAGATGTGATGTTAGCTCAGTTCTCCACAGTAGTGAAAGGGAAAAGCTAATTTCCATTTAACTCAGCCATTTTCAGTGACTGCAACTAAGATTTCAGTATTTTATAGTACTCATTTTAGACTTATATTGGGGGTGAAGTTAGCAGACAAATGAGACTGTAATGGATTAGGCATTGGAGAAGATTGGAAAATACAAATAAAGATGTATATTTTATGTGGTGCTTTTCCCCTCTGTGTGGCTATTTCCATGCTGCAGCCATCCAGTTTGCAACTGTGAGTTATGTCTGGAACTTTGCCAACATTTACAGTACTAGTTGAGTATTTTTTTTTTTTTAAAGTTGACCTGGCTTAAGACTATTTCCACTTTTCATAATAAATCTTCAGATGATCAGAGTTTCCAGATGAGCCAGAACAACATGCAGTACTTTTCTGGAGAGGGGAAAATGCTATGATCTCACTTTGCAATTTTCTGTGTGTTTTATGACACGCAGTAAATGTAGCTATCTTGGGCTGATTCATGCAGCAGGTACAAGTAATGTGTACCAAGGTGTGCATTCATCAGTCAGCTCTTACAGACATGTGAAAGTAGTCAATTTTGACTTGTCTTTCTTTTTTCTTTCTCTTTTTTTTTTTTTTAGAGGGTATTGGTTAGTCTCTTTGGCACTGCAGTGACACTGCAGAGGTGGTTTACACTACATTCACAATGTCCACCTGGCGACCAGTGACAAGTGGTGTTCCTCAGGGGTCAGTGCTGGGACCAGTGCTCTTTAACATCTTTGTCAGTGATATGGACAGAGGAATTGAGTGCACCCTCAGCAAGTTTGCAGATGACACCAAGCTGTGTGGCGCAGCTGACTTGCTGGAGGGCAGGGATGCCATCCAGAGGGACCTGGACAGGCTGGAGAAGTGGGCCCAGGCCAACCTCATGACGTTTAACAAGGCCAAGTGTAAGGTCCTGCACCTGGGTCAGCACAATCCCAGGCACAGATACAGGCTGGGTGATGAATGGCTGAGAGCAGCCCTGAGGAGAAGGACCTGGGGGTCTGGGTCGACGAGAAGCTCAACATGAGCCGGCAGTGTGCACATGCAGCCCAGACAGCCAACCGAGTGCTGGGCTGCATCAAGAGAAGTGTGGCCAGCAGGGCAAGGGAGGTGATTCTCCCCCTTTACTCTGCTCTCGTCAGACCCCACCTGGAGTACTGTGTGCAGTTCTGGAGCCCCCAATACAAGAAGGACATGGAACTGCTGGAGCGGGTCCAAAGGAGAGCCACGAAGATGATCAGAGGGCTGGAGCACCTCTGCTATGAGGACAGGCTGAGAGAGTTGGGGCTCTTCAGCCTGGAGAGGAGAAGGCTTCGAGGAGACCTTATAGTGGCCTTCCAGTATTTGAAGGGAGCCTACAGGAAAGCTGGGGAGGGACTATTTACACGGTCTAGTAATGTTAGGACGAGGGGGAATGGGTTTAAGCTGGAAGAGGGGAGATTTAGACTGGATGTTAGGAGGAAGTTCTTTACAGTGAGGGTGGTAAGGCACTGGAATGGGTTGCCCAGGGAGGTTGTGGATGCTTCCTCCCTGGAGGCGTTTAAAGCCAGGCTGGATGAGGCTTTGAGCAGCCTGCTCTAGTGGGAGGTGTCCCTGCCTATGGCAGGGGGTTGGAGCTGGATGATCCTTGAGGTCCCTTCCAACCTAAACCATTCTATGATTCATTCTATGATTCTACATTCAGTAAGTTTGGGGAGACTCTTTAACTAAGACGCACACTGTCTTCAGAGAAATTGAAAGCAATATAATACAGACATAACCAGCCTGAAGACTGCAAGGTTGGAGAAGAAGGATGCCAAAAAGGTGGGAGAGTGAGAAACTCTCCCCAAACAGTGACTGGTGAAAAGATGCTCTCTATGAAAGATATTTTGGGGAATATTGGAATAGAGAACTAATTAAGATGTCCCAAAGCTTTCTTAAACTTCTAAATTTTGTTCTGTCTTCTTGGTAGCATCTACAGCTGCACTGCATGGAACTGTGGAGAAAACATCATTCTTTCATGTCATAAAGAGCAGGCAGAAAAGAATAAAGGCTTTTTAAAATCTACTTTCTTGATGATGAGTGAAAATGGCTAAAAACCAATTTTCCTGTTTTGGCTTTCTGCATCAGAAGTATATTTTAAATTCACAATATTAATTTTTTTTAAAGCTATTGAAATGATTGAAAAGCAGACTTAAAAAAGGATGAAGGTGTTGAGCGTGCTCGTAGACAAGAAGCTCAACATGAGCCAGCAGTGTGCACTTGCAGCCCAGAGGGCCAACCAGATCCTGGGCTGCATCAGGAGAAGTGTGGCCAGCAGGGCGAGGGAGGTGATTGTCTCCCTCTGCTCTGCTCTGGTGGGACCACACCTGCAGTACTGCATCCAGTTCTGGAGCCCCTATGACAAGAGGGATGTGGACATGCTGAAGCGTGTCCAGAGAAGGGCCACTGGGATGCTCAGAGGGCTGGAGCACCTCTGCTGTAAGGACAGACTGAAAGAGTTGGGGCTGTTCAGTCTGGAGAAGAGGGGGCTCCCAGGTGACCTTCTTGTGGCCTTCCAGTATCTGAAGGGGACCTAAAAAAAAACTGGGGAGGCACTTTTTAGGCTATCAGGGAGTGACAGGAGTAGGGGAAATGGAGCAAAGCTGGAGATGGGTAGGTTCAGACTGGATGTTAGGAGGAAGTTATTGAGCATGAAAGTGCTGAGAGCCTGGAATGGGTTGCGCAGGGAGGTGATTGAGGCCCCATCCTTGGAGGTGTTTAAGGCCAGGCTGGATGAGGTTCTGACCAGCTTGCTGTAGGGTAGGGTGTCCCTGCCCATGGCAGGGGGGTTGAAACTAGATGATCCTTGTGGTCCTTTCCAACCCTGACTGGTTCTATGATTCTCTGATCTGTTTTACTGGAGCAGTTGGTAGAAAAACTCTGTCAAATGTCCACCAAGCCTGTATTTTTAACTGTGGATAAGAAAACCACCTTGTACTGAGTCTCTGAGGCATATGAAAAATAAGATGTAGACTGAAAAATAAATAATGGAAGTAGACATTGACATCAAAAAGACAGTGGCCAATATCTGACTTGATTTTCAAGGGAAAAACACCAAATTAAAGGTTACTTCTAGCCTTATTTAAGATGCTTTTATACATTCCATAGGAATATGAAGGAACCCAAACATTTTTCTTCTGTTTACTGCTTGCATTTTGAACCTGTTTTTGAACTTTTTCAAATGATGCTTGAGTCAGTGAAGAGGTAAGTGAAATAATATGTTATTATGCAATGGTCTTACAGCTAGGAAGTAATTTCATACCTTGCAAGTGAGCAGATAAGGAAAACATATTTTCAGGGGAAGGTTCTTTATTAAAAATAATAAACCTTTGATCTATTTAGTACAGTACCTGCTGGATAAGGCACGATTAGGAGTCCACACTGGTATTCCTTTCGTTTAGCTCTGCTCGTGATTGAGCTGCACTGCTCAGATTTGCTGATAAGGTCTCACTTCTTGCTATGTGATGGTCCAGGGTTTCATTGTGCTTCAGACATTTTCCTGCTGAGATAACTGTGATGCACCACAGGCGTTTCAAATAATGTTGGTGTTTCCTATGAGGTCAGTGCAGAATGTTATTCAAGACACTATGTCAGGCAGAGGATATGTGCAGACACGTAGTTTTGGCATCCTAGTGGGATTTTCATCCCACTCCCCTGATTATTAAACTGTCCTTTCTGCTGAAAGAAGAGATCAGCAGCTCTTGTATAGATGGTGGCAGGTGGTTGTCTAGTAGTGGTAACTACGTAGGCATGCGGGTGGTATGCTGAGTATTCCCCTCCCTCACACTGCCTGCTATAAAGCTCCTTACGCTATGATGTGGCTGTAATCCTGTGCAAATTCCCTTCCCTACTTCCCCTCATTTCTAAGTGGGATGTTGTTTTTCTCCTCTCTGATTTTATGAGCAATTTTATCACTGTCTAGTACACCTACTGCTTTTTCTTCTGTTTTTATTTTGTTTAAGACAGTTTCACATAATGTAATAGCTGTCTAACTGATGCACGTTCCAGTGTCATTCCCATGGAGCATTCTCCCTAAATTATGAAAGCTTCTGCTTTAGCAAGTGTTCACAAGCACTTCCATTGCATATTGATATCTTTTTTTATTACTTGAATCCAAATGAAGAAGTAATTAACTGGACTCTCGCTAGCACCGTGTTCATGAGAATGGTGTCAACAGGGTTGACCACAGCATATGATACCTTCACTCCCTTTCTGTAACAGTGGAAGGCATCCATGCTGAGCTGTCTCCTGTCAGCAGTAAGAGGCAGCCTCCCAGTGTGCTGGTGTCCTTTCAGCATGTCTAGGATTCTGGGACTCAGATCTGACACAGTGTGTTGTTGTTCATGGAAATAAGCCTCTTTGTCCCTAGTTGAAGGACTGTATGTTTTGCCACCTTCAAAAGCGAGTTTGGAGAGGACAGGTTCTGCTCTCCTAAGCACCTGCATGCAGATGTATATTGGGGAATTCAATTTCCAAAGACTCCTTTCTCTCTAACTTGGGCCTCCAATTCAGGCCAAGCAGTGAAGCAGACATGATTTTACCATCCTCTGTAGTATTCTGCTATTACCATTTCTTGTATCAGAAAGCTTTGGAGGGGAAAAGATTTTCCTGCGCATCTCTATTGCTCCTTTCCTCTTTTCTATTGCATGCCAGTGGGCTAGTGCCAGAAAATGAAGCTGTCAGTTGTAAAAAACTGTGAACAACCTTGCTTCTTTGGAATAAGGCTTCATTTATCTAAATTGCCTTTCTTTAAAGGATATGTGAGGAAGAACAAGAACTAGGCAATCATCCTTTACCTGGTATGTTTCCAGTTTCCAGCTTTTTCCAGTATCTTCCTGGATTACCTAAACCTTCTGAGTTTTAACTAATAACAGATTAGGTGTGTCTCCAAGCCTTTTTCATTCATTATATCCTTTGAAAAAGAGTCCCACCAATTAGTTGTAATATGTAGCATGAGAAAATATCTTTACCTTGCTTGGTTTCCAGGCATGGGAATCAGAAGTATCAATGTGTGGGTGCAATTTGGCATGAAAGTTTTGACTTTGTTCTCTGTTCCTTTTCTTTCAATTGTTAGCATTTATTCTCGCTGCCTGAACTGCCTTCAGTGCTATGTTGGTGTTTCCATGGTAGTGTGAACCACAGATCCAGTTCTAACTGATCTTTCTGACTTACCGTAGGTCTTTTGACTCTGCACATCATCCACCATTTCTGTGAATCAGTTTACATATACAACTACTGCTCTGAGATCCTGTCAATACTTTTGCATAGCTATATGGTAATGGCTGTAATCTTATGTCTGTTTTATGCCTTCTCCCACAAAGGCTCTGAGATTAAACAAATGAGTATGTACTTGTCAAATTTTTGGACATTAAGGAATTATGGCACAGGATTTTCTGCAGAATCTTCCTAGCTGAAACCAGGATAGCATGGAATTGGATTTGAGGCTGGAGGAAAGGGTACAGGAGGATATTAGATCATGAAGATAGAGAAAGCCTGGGCTAGCATAGAAAGAGTAGAAGTCTGCGTGTGAGAATGTTGCCCACCACACCTTGTGCACAGCACTACAGAAAGCATCTCTTAGCTGAAGCTGAAGTCCTGAGTCATAAATTGTTCTGTACTGGGAAGGTATTTTTTGGGGAAATTTTAAGTCTGTAGCTATCCTGTCCCTATATTCTTCCCTAGCAATGTATTTTTCATCCCCAGTGGAGAAGGAAGGTCTTTGATTCTTCTGTTTATGTTCCTTGGCTGCAATGCAGCAGTGTGTATCCTCACTAAACCACCTCCACTTTGCTGTCACCGTAATGGGGAGTGGGGAAGGAACAGAGGAAGATATACATACTTTCTTGGCAGCTTTCTGCTCTACCTGTCTCAGATCTGGGTGATTGTAGCACACCAGCAGCTTTTTCATGGCCTGTCGCTTATGCTTTTGTTCTAGCTATGAATAAGAAATGCACTAGGATCCACTAACCCTCCTTTTTTCCAAGGGACTTGCTAATTTGAAAACTTCAGAAAAAGCCAGAGCTTCCTGCTTAAGTCTGAGTCCTCTTGCTCATCCTAAACAGTCTGTATGTTGTAAATACCCCATCAGCCAGCTGTCAAGTGCAACTTCCCTGTGAGACCCTTTCGGCCGTCACTGCATACCTATATATATGGTAGCTATCTCTGTGTCCTTGCACTGCCTGTTGTATCTACACCATTCAAGGCTGGATATATTTTATCAGTAAGCAACACAGGAATTTTTTACAGACATCTCAGAAAAGTCATAACTCACTCCCTAAAAATTCTTTTTCTCCGTAACACAATAAAATATCCTCTTTTTTATTTCGCTGGAGTGCCACTGAACTCAGGTAGAAACTTTTTGGCTCTTCTGAGAGGTTAGAAATAAAATTTAGTAATTGAAACAAATTCCACAAAAAACACATTAATTGGTATACCACAGGCATGAAATACAGAGAGAGCTGTTCCACGTTTTGAGCTAGTCACTGTAAAGACTTGCAAAATGTCTGCATCTGAAAAAGGCAATTTGCATTGAGTCCAAGTACATTTGCACCCAACAGTGCAAAATCACACCCAGAAGTATCATAGTATCACAGTATCATCAGGGTTGAAAGAGACCTCACAGATCATCAAGTCCAACCCTTCACCACAGAGCTCAAGGCTAGACCATGGCACCAAGTGCCACGTCCAACCTTGCCTTGAACAGCTCCAGGGACAGCGACTCCACCACCTCCCTGGGCAGCCCATTCCAGTGTCCAATGACTCTCTCAGGGAAGAACTTTCTCCTCACCTCGAGCCTAAACTTCCCCTGGCGCAGCCTGAGGCTGTGTCCTCTCGTTCTGGTGCTGGCCACCTGGGAGGAGAGAGCAACTTCCTCCTGGCCACAACCACCCCTCAGGTAGTTGTAGACAGCAATAAGGTCACCCCTGAGCCTCCTCTTCTCCAGGCTAAACAACCCCAGCTCCCTCAGCCTTTCCTCGTAGGGCTTGTGCTCGAGGCCTCTCACCAGCCTCGTCGCCCTTCTCTGGATACGCTCAAGCATCTCAATGTCCCTTCTAAACTGGGGGGCCCAGAACTGAACACAGTACTCAAGGTGTGGTCTAACCAGTGCAGAGTACAGGGGCAGAATGACCTCCCTGCTCCTGCTGGCCACACCATTCCTGATGCAGGCCAGGATGCCATTGGCTCTCTTGGCCACCTGGGCACACTGCTGGCTCATGTTCAGGCGGGTATCAATCAGCACCCCCAGATCCCTCTCTGTCTGGCTGCTCTCCAGCCACTCCGACCCCAGCCTGTATCTCTGCATGGGGTTGTTGTGGCCAAAGTGCAGCACCCTGCACTTGGAGCTATTGAATGCCATCCCATTGGACTCTGCCCATCTGTCCAGGCGGTCAAGGTCCCGCTGCAGAGCCCTTCTGCCCTCCAACCCAGCCACATCAGCCCCCAGCTTGGTGTCACCTGCAAACTTGCTGATGACTGACTCAAAGCCCACGTCCAGATCATCTATGAAGATGTTAAAGAGGATGGGGCCCAGCACTGACCCTTGAGGGACACCACTAGTGAATCACATCCTCCTGTGATTCCTAGCATTTATGGCTTAAGGCTGCTTTGATAACATTCACAGGTTTTTTTATGGTTTGGGTTTTTTTTTCTTAATTTCTTTGGATTTTTTTTTGGTGATGCTGTTTCCCCCCCCCCCCCCCCCCTTTTTTTTTTTTTGTTTATTCCAAATGCAGAAAAATATGAATATTGTCACATTTAATTTCAAAATCACTTAAACTTGGACTGATTTCCGTCAACCCAACTGTGACAGTTTGGGTATTACTTGCCACCCCACTCTTATGAGATCACCCAGACTAGACTCAGCCAAGCTGTAATTAAGAATGAAGCTATATGTGCTAGTTTGAAGCTAGCTAGAA
>WAAF01015060.1:3572-15851 GCA_013400475.1 Tricholaema leucomelas
GTGTGCAGCCTGGAGAAGAGGAGGCTCAGGAGTGAGACCTCATTGCTGTCTACAACTACCTGAAGGGAGGCTGTAGCCAGGTGGGGGCTGGGCTCTTCTCTCAGGCAATCAGCAACAGCACAAAGGGACACAGTCTCAAGTTGTGCCGGGGGAGGTCTAGGCTGGATGTTAGGAGGAAGTTGTTGGCAGAGAGAGTGATTGGCATTGGAGTGGGCTGCCCAGGGAGGTGGTGGAGTTGCCGTCCCGGGAGGTGTTGAAGAAAAGCCTGGATGAGGCATTTAGTGCCATGGTCTAGTTGACTGTCTAGGGCTGGGTGCTAGGTTGGCCTGGATGATCTTGGAGGTCTCTTCCAACCTGATTGAATCTATGATTCTATAATTCTAATACACTGTTATTATTTGGCAACAAACTTCTTTTTGTGCATGGTTTGTTGGAATTGACTTATAACGAGACACAGCAAGGCAGTTGCCACATTCTCTTCCTGTGCAGGTATCAGGTCTGAGCAGAGACAAGAGGTGAACAGTGCTTGGTGACAGATTATTGCTAAGGTTGAGATATAGGCCCTTTTTGGTTTATCCTCCATCTAAATTAGTTACTGCAAAGAGATTTCCCTGGTGGAAAATTAGTTTCAATATTTATTTCCTACTTGACACTTTATTATTCTTTTATTGAGTGGTTCGTGTGCTTTCTCTTTCAGAGCAGGTTTTCATGCAGAGCTTGCTATAACCTACCTCTGCTGTTTTGGTTTATAAACTTGTGCCAGCTGCCTGTTACAGCTGGCTGTGCAGAATAAATAACTGTTTGGAGGCTGACCCCTTCTCCACCCTCAAAATTAAATGTAGCACAAACATCCAGTTCAGCTCGACTCAACATGGAAATAATTCCTCATTTCTTCCATGCATACCAAAGGGGAAAAAAAGAGAGTCGAGGGGTACCTAACATAACATTCCCACACACTGTTAGAAATGCGTCATTCAGAGTGTTTTAGTGGCTTAATGGTCGTGGGGGTGTTGGGTTAATAGATGGACTCAATGGTTTTTAAAGTTCATTTCCAGTGACTATGATTTATAGTTTGGCAGTCCATAAGAATGTGGGAAGCAAGACTGAGACGTCCTGCAAACCCTTGGTAAATATGCACTGGCTCTGTAAATATTCTCAGGTTTTGGGATCTATGAAGTGTGAAGTATATCTATTGCCTCTCTCTGCCTGGGAGAATGTAAATGCTTGGTGATAGAATAGAATGGAATAGAATCAACCAGGTTGGAAGAGACCTCCAAGATCATCCAGGCCAACCTAGCAGCCAGCCCTAGCCAGTCAACCAGACCATGGCACTAAGTGCCTCATCCAGGCTTTTCTCCAACACCTCCAGGGACGGAGACTCCACCACCTCCCTGGGCAGCCCATTCCAATGCCAATCACTCTCTCTGGCAACAGCTTCCTCCTAACATCCAGCCTATACTCCCCCTGGCACAACTTCAGACTATGTCCTCTTGTCCTGTTGCTGGTTGCCTGGCAGAAGAGACCAACCCCCACCTGGCTACAGCCTCCCTTCAGGTAGTTGTAGACAGCAATGAGGTCTGCCCTGAGCCTTCTCTTCTTCAGGCTAAACAACCCCAGCTCCCTCAGCCTCTCCTCATAGGGCTTGTTCTGTGTCTACTTCAGTTCCTCCTTCTTGCATCTCTCTGCTTTGTAGAAAATGTTCTGTCCTGCATTAGAGTAACCAGAGACATGGCCTTGAGAGCAGTGACTCCTAAACACCAAGGAACATTCTCCAGTAGCAGCCTCTCACAGATTTTTCCACCATCTGCCGTTGTCTGGTAGGAGCACACAAGTGTTGCTGAAGCACAGGACCTAGATTTGCATGGTGATCCTGAGTCCATGGCTCCAGAAAACTTCTTAGCACCCTATGGAGTTTTTATGTTTGATTCTCTGGAGCAAATTCAAAGTGAAGTAGTTCACCTGTGTTGTATGGTTCCAAGAGGAGAGAGTAACTGGACAGGGAAGTTGACTCTCAGTCAGCAAACCTAAGTTAGAATGGTTTAGGTTGGAAGGGACCTCAAAGATCATCCAGCTTCTGGATTGCAAGAGAGTAACTGCCACTGTGTTGTCTTTGCCAAGAACTCTAGGGTGAAACCACATTCAAGCTGAAACCCTTTGTTCCTCCAGTAGCTTTTGGAGGCTCCTGTGGGTAGTGCTTCTCTGGTATTGAAGTGAATGCTGGACTTCAGGAGACCTTTTGTTTACTTCTGCTGCTGTCCAGTTTAGGGCAAATAATTATTTTTTTTACATGTTGACCTTTCCTACATTTCAATAATTGTAGTGTTAATTTCTTCATAGAGTATTTGGAAATCTAATTTAAAAAGACAGCAAGGCAGTTTCACTGTTAAGACTTAAGGGGGTTTAAATATCATACGGCCTCAGGCTGCACCAGGGGAGGTTTAAGGTGGACATTAGGAACAATTTTTCACTGAAAGTATTGTCAAGAAGTTTCTTTATTGATGATCTGGATGAGGGGATTGAATCCATCATCATTAAGTTTGCAGATGACACCAAGCTAGGAGCGGGTGTGGATCTGTTAGAGGGTAGGAGAGCCCTGCAGGGGGACCTGGACAGGCTGGATGGGTGGGCAGAGGCCAATGGGATGAGATTTAACAAGGCCAAGTGCAGGGTCCTACACTTTGGCCACAACAACCCCAAGCAGCGTTACAGGCTGGGGACAGAGTAGCTGGAGAGCAGCCAGGCAGAAAGGGTCCTGGGTGTACTGCTAGACAGTAGCAGAAGATGAGCCAGCAGTGTGCCCAGATAGCCAAGAGATCTAATGGCATGTGGCTTGGATCAGGAAGAGTGTGTCCAGTAGGACAAGGGAGGTTATTCTGCCCCTGTACTCAGCTCTGGTCAGGCCACACCTTGAGTGCTGTGTCCAGTTCTGGGCTCCTGAATTCAAGAGAGATGTTGAGGTGCTGGAACGTGTCCAGAGAAGGGCAACTAAGCTGGTGAGGGGCCTGGAACACAAATCCTATGAACTGGAACAAGCTACCCAGGGAGTTGATTGAGCCATCAGCCCTGGGTGTGTTTAAAAGCCATGTAGCTGTGTGTGGGAATGCAATAATAGCCAGCAGTGTGTGACCATTTTCACCTTCATTCCCACAGCTTCAGGATGTCTCCCATGGGGGAGGAAAGATAGTGGGACACCTGGGCAATGAGAAAAACAAGGTGTGATGCATGTAAAAGACTGGGCTGCCTAATTGATGCTATGTGTAGGTGTGTTCTGTACGCTCTAGATGATATAAACAGGGTCTTAACCAACAATAAAGGCCTCCAGTGGATTCACACTGAGTTGTGTGGAGTCTGTGTCATCACTAGTAACAGATGTGCTGCTTTGGGATACAGCTTAGTGCTGGACTTGATAGAACAGACTTGATGGCTGAACTTGATGATCTTGAAGGTTTTTCCCAAGTAAAAGTTTCCATAATTCTGTGGTTCTATGAAAAGCACTCCAACTTCCTAATGCTGTGGCTTCAACAGTTCATGTGAATTCTGTAATTCAGTTCCTTGTGAGGCCTCCTCTGTTAAAATATGTGGTGAACACCTAGAAGTCACCCCTCAGCTACACCGAAGAGTGAACAAGTCTCATGCTACTTCCCCTTCTAATTTATCAAAATGTTAACCAAAGATACAGAATCATAAAATCACAGAATCATAGAATCAGCCAGGGTTGGAAGGGACCACAAGGGTCATCTAGTTCCAATCCACTTGCCATGGACAGGGACACCCTACTCTAGATCAGGCTGGCCAGAGCCTCATCTAGCCTGGCCTTAAACACCTCCAGCGATGGGGCCCTCAATCCCCTCCCTGGGAAACCCATTCCAGCCTCTCACCACTCTCATGCTCAACAAATTTCTCCTCACACCCACTCTAAATCTCCCCACCTCCAGCTTTGACTGGGACACCCTACCCTAGATATACTGAGATGCAAATAGGTTTCAGGTATTTCATAGAATCATAGAATGGTTTAGGTTGGAAGGGACCTCAAGGATCATCCAGCTCCAACCCCCTGCCATAGGCAGGGACACCTCCCAATAGAGCAGGTTGCTCAAGGCCTCATCCAGCCTGGCCTTAAACACCTCCAGGGAGGAAGCATCCACAACCTCCCTGGGCAACCTGTGCCAGTGTCTCACCACCCTCACTGTAAAGAACTTCCTCCTAACATCCAGTCTAAATCTCCCCTCCTCCAGTTTAAACCCATTCCCCCTCGTCCTGACATTACCAGACCTTGTCAATAGTCCCTCCCCAGCCTTCCTGTAGGCTCCCTTCAGATACTGGAAAGCCACTCTAAGGTCTCCTCGAAGCCTTCTCTTCTCTAGGCTGCAGAGCCCCAACTCACTCTCTCAGCCTGTCCTCATAGCAGAGCTGCTGCAGCCCTCTGATCATCTTCGTGGCTCTCCTCTGGACTGGCTCCAGCAGTTCCATGTCCTTCTTGTGTTGGGGGCTCCAGAACTGCACACAGTACTCCAGGGTTATAGCAGGAAACATTTGGCAAGAGACAGTTCATAACAGACCTTTCTCAAAAATAACTCCGTTCAGGACAACGTAGTATTGCAGAGCATGTCAGGGAGGCCTTTATATTAAGAAACTCCTCTATTTTCACTATGGAAATACAAGAGCTTCTGGTGATGTTTTGGAGATAGGAATGTGTTTTCCTCTTCCCTGAGCTGATTATTTTTTCCCCTCACTTTGGCATCTTATGTATATCGTTTCTTCTTGTGTGATTTTATTGTGTGACATCTGGCTGCAAAATAAAAATGTAGCCTGCAGAACCCTCAGAATGGTGTTCCCTGCAGTGCATCAGTCAGACAATAAAATAGCCATCACTAGAAAAGCCTGTTTACAAAAGCTATTATTTGGAAATAGATAGTTTTCTACTGGCTCTATATCTAAGTAAATGCGTGAGAACAACTTTTCAGGTGGTGCAAACTGGCTTCGGGGTTGCTCCACCACTTTCTGCAAGATGGACATCTGCTCAGGAGACCTCATTTGCTTTTTACCTCTTGTTCTGAGAACATCTGAAAATTATAGAATCATAGAATCAACCAGGTTGGAGGAGACATCCAAGCTCATCCAGTCCAACCTAACACCCAGCCCTAGATAATCAACTGGACCATGGCACTAAGTGCCTCATCCAGGCTTTGCTTGAACACTTCTAAGGACGGTGACTCCACCACCTCCCTGGGCAGCCCATTCCAATGCCAATCACTCTCTCTGCCAACAACTTCCTCCTAACATCCAACCTAGACCTCCCTTGCCACAACTTGAGACTGTGTCCCCTTGTTCTACTGCTGGCTGCCTGGGAGAAGAGACCAACCCCTACCTGGCTACAGCCTCCCTCCAGGTAGTTGTAGACAGCAATGGGGTCACCTCTGAGCCTCCTCTTCTCCAGGCTAAACCTCTACTGGGCATAGGTAGGTTGTTTTTGCGGGGAGGGAGGAGTAATTTGGTTTGTGTATGTATGTGAGAGTCATCTTTCAGTGTGTTCATCTCACCATTCCTTCTCACAGATATTCTTTGCTTACCAAAACACTTCACGGCCTCATGAAGTAAACTTTGTGAAGTGACTCCACAGAGAAGCTGCAGGTACACTGCAGGAGATCTGAGCAAAAGATCATTCCAACCTATTTTTTCTATAGGCATCTGTAGCCCATCCTAATTCATCTTCTCAAGGTTATGTTTTTGTTTTTGTTTTTTTTTTTTTTCCTAAATGATATCACAAAGTAATGTTGATTATGGCCACAGCTCAAATAAATCAGTGTAATTCAATTTTCTGCCAGTAATTATCTGCTCATCTGATTCTGATTGTGTGTATCAGGGTAATTGCACTAATGTCATCAAAATTACACAAGTCTAATCAGAGCATCTCTTGATCTGAGATAATCCACAGAACATGCATTCCTTGACCTCTTTTATTCAGTTCACCCTTATGTGAAACAGAAATGATGGATCAGCTCTACTGGGCTGAAAGCAAGCCAACTGGCCTAAAAAAGTCCTTTCCTCCCTAACTTGTGATCTTGAAAGTTTTTTTTAGGCACAATTTATGTCTTCAGGTCAAAACTTAGCTACATTTTGCCAGGAAAGAGAAGCTAGAGACAAGCAGTGGAGATGGCAGGGAAAAAAAAGAGGATAAATTATTCTGGGGCTATTTGACATTGGGGAATTGTGGTGGTTTGGGTGCCCCCCGCCCCCCCACACTTTAGAAATCACCCAGACTAGACTCAGCCAGCTCTGGAAATTTGAATGAAGCTTACATTTACAGCTGGCACAATTTACAAACAGATATTTACAGTATATACAGTTATAGACAGAAATATACACGGTAAAAAGGTAATACAGAAACACAACTCCCCTCCCAGAAACCTGAGTCCCCAGGAGGGGCTCTCAACCACCCCTCACCTTCCCCCTACCCCTCTCAACCTTACCCAGTCCCAAGGAAGAACGGAGGTTCAGCCAGGGGGATTAAGAAGCAAAGGTGAATCAGCCAAAGCAAATGGAGGGTGAGGTTAGAAAGCAAGATGGAGTTCAGCCAGCAGCCCTGAGCTCCCCAGCAGGCGAAGAGCCAAGAGCAAAGCCCAGAGTGAAGTGCCCAAGCAAAGTGACTTTATCTAATGTTTTTGCTTTTCCTTTCTACACATCTCAGCAAGACTGTGAGGGAAGTAGACATCACTCTTGTTTTCATTTCTCAACCACTGATCTAATTCTTCTCACCAAAACATTCTAGCTAGGCTCAAACTAGCACAGGAATGATGTGTTCTTGGTGTTTCCAAGAGGACATGCATGGTGTCCCTTAAGGTTTCAAAGCTGTTACTTGTATACAGGTATATTGTGTCAGATAAGAATCTTGAAGATACCTTGCCCAGGACTCCAGCTAATGTTATAGAAGAGCAGAGATAGACAACTGTCAGCCAGATCTGGCTGCCTCTGATAACCAGAGGCTTGGACAGCTGCGTGTGGACGATCGAATCAGTCCTTTAGTGTCTTAGTGGAAAATCTAATGTTTCTCAGAGTCATGATTTGCAGCTACTGGAAAGCTGAAGATCTTCTTAACATATTCAACACATAGTTGCATCCCATCCAACAGTCTTTGCAGAATATGTCATCCAAGATACCAACTCTTTGAGTCAGGTATTTTGCTATTTTCCATGCAACATCCTAGTTACCTGAGGTCTTTGTAACATTCTGCTACCTGCCATGGATTCAAGGTAATGACTTCTCTCTCACCAAGGGACCTATAGGTAGAGAAACAGATGCTTCAATGAGATATCAACCAGTAAATCATGCTTTAAAGCTGTGAACAAGCAGTCTCAAGTTGTGCCAGGGGAGGTATAGGATGGATGTCAGGAGGGAGTTCTTCACAGAGAGAGTGATTTGCATTGGAATGGGCTGCCCAGGGAGGTGGTGGAGTCGCCGTCCCTGGAAGTGTTCAAGCAAAGCCTGGATGAGGCACTTAGTGCCATGGTCTGGTTGACTGGATAGGGCTGGGTGCTAGGTTGGACTGGATGATCTTGGAGGTCTCTTCCAACCTGTTTGATTCTATGATTCTATGAAAAAAGATTGCACAACATGATCTACTACCAACAGTGATGTGCTTGATTCATTGATTTTGGTGGGTCTTATCTTCATGGCCTGTACAGGGAACAAATTTGGAAAGCCATGTCACTCAGCTAACAACCTGTAAAGCTGTGTGTTATGATCACCTATTTATATCTCTGAAGCTAAGGAATCAATCTAATCACAGAGAATCTTAACTAATGGTGAATAAATAGGCTCATGGTTATCTGCTTTCAACCACTCAGCTTCTTAAGCTCATCTGAGTTACACTTCAAAAGCTTGTGGTGATCATAGCAATACAGCTGTAGGCATTAGTTTTATAAGGGTCAGAGCATACAGAAGAGACAAGCTGGAAGATAACTCACTATTTTGTTTTGTTACTTTTCCTGTTCCAGGCCACAGTCTCCAAGGCAAAAACCTGTAGCTGCATCAGCAAATGGTGACTTGATTGTCTGTGAAGGAGTCCATTGTTTTTCAGCAGCTACATATGGTATAGATTTGAATCAATTTGGTCAGATGCACAAGCCATGTGTGTTAGATGAATTCAACCTGCAGTACTGCTTACCATTTGAGCTCGTAACTCTCAGCTCCCATTTAGGTCAGTGGAGACAAACTGACATTTTTAGAAGAAAATTACACAGAATCATAGAATAGTAGGGGTTGGAAGGCACCTCTGGAGATTTAGTTCAACTTCACTGCTAGAGCACAGTCACCTAGAGCAGATTACACAGGATTATGGCCAGACATTCATGTGATCCATGTGATTAATCTTAGACAATTATTTCACAATGAGTTGGATCATGTTCTGCTATGGTCCAGAGAACAGAGATTAACAATATGTCAGTCCAGAGGAGCAAGATCTGTTCTTATAGATTTCCATGTTGTGAAATTAAGGTGAGAGCGAGACCATAGATCATCACAAAACTATTTATTGAAGGATAAAGTTGAACAAAACAGAGGGGGAGAGAGAGAAGGAGAGGGGAGGGAACAACAGAGAAAAAGAGAAGAAGGGAAGGAAAAGAGCAGGGATTATATAAGCATCCAGTGAAGATGAAGGGGGAGAGAGAGATGTGTGCATGGCCCAGGGGTGCTCTTCTGTGGAGTTTGTCAGGAGTTCTTCTGGAGTTGTTCTGTGGGATGTGCTCTTCTGGAGATGCTCCTGGCGGAGGTGCTCTGCTGGAGGTGCACACCTTGGCAGGTATTGCTCATGTCTTTTTATGCAGTTTTTTTGATCAATGTCCAGGTGCAGCTCCCCAGGGACTCTTCCTGTGTATTCATGCATTTGCAGGGGTCTGGCAGCAGCACCGGGGAGGGCGTCTGCCTCCTCCCTGCACTGCTTACCTGTTCATAGCCTGAATACACATTTCTCTTCTGGGTAGCTGTTGTAAGACATGCACATCCTGGGCATTCAAGCCTGGCTGAGGTCTGGGAAGTCCACAGAGGCTCTGTTGATTTGAATCCCTGAGCTTTCGGACAGGAACCTCGTCTGAGTCTGGGAGGGTAACAAAGGCAATCTCTATCTTTGTTGATTTACAAGGGAGAGATGATGGCAATCTCTATCTTTGTTGATGAACAAGGGAGAGACAATTTAGACTCTCATGTGTTCTAAAATATTTCATTACCTCCACTGACTACAAAAGTGCTCTGGACAACGAGTTTGGTTGTAGATACTGGAAGCATATTCCACGAGATTGATATGTTTGCTGCAAGCCTACTGCACGTTCAGCCTAACCTGCAAATCATTCCAGATCAACAAGCAGATGTTTAGCTGATTTAAAAAGTGTTAGGAAGATGTAAACAAATACTAAAGTGTTTTTTCAGAGTACACATCCTGATCAAATACCATTTTTATTTTTAACTTTACAAAGCACTCGAACTTTCATTGCCAGGATTTCAGCATCAACAATTGGTATCTCTCTGTAAGATGAGATCATAGAATCATAGAATCAGTCAGGGTTGGAAGGGACCACAAGGATCATCTAGTTCCAACACCCTGTGCCATGGCCACGGACACCCTACCCTAGATTCAGGCTGGCCACAGCCTCATCCAGCCTGGCCTTAAACACCTCCAGGGATGGGGCCTCACCCACCTCCCTGAGCAGCCCAGTCCAGCCTCTCACCACTCTCATGATGAACAACTTCCTCCTCCCATCCAGTCTGAACCTCCCCACCTCCATCTTTCTGTCCTTTTCCTCACCTTTTCCATTCCCCCCAGTCCTGTCACTCCCTTAGAGCCTAAAAAATCCCTCCTCAGGTTTTTTGTAGGCCCCCTTCAGATACTGGAAGGCCACAAGAAGGTCACCTCAGAGCCTCCTCTTCTGAAGACTGCACAGCCCCAACTCTCTCAGTCTATCTTTGTGGCAGAGCTGCTGCAGCCCTCTGACCATCCTCGTGGCTCTTTTCTGGATATGCTCCAGCATCTCCACATCACTTTTGTAATAGGGGCTCCAGAACTGGATGCAGTGCTACAGGTTGGGGCTCACTAGAGTGCAGTAGAGGGGGAGAATCACCTCCCTTCACCTGCTGCCCACACTTCTCCTGATGCATTTCAGCACATCTTGTTGAGCTAGCACAGTGATAAACACTGTAAAAAAACCCCACATACAAAAATAAACCCCAACCCCACAAAACTCAACCAAAAACCCCTAAAGGTAGATATATATCTATATGTATATTTATAAGTGATGCAATCTTGACTCTTTTGCAGTATATTTACAGCGTTTAAGTCAAAGATTAGTATCAGTGTGCTAGTTTGAAGCTAGCTAGCATGTTTTGGTGAGAAGAATTAGATTACAGGCTGTGAAAGGAAAACAGAATGATGTCTACTTCACTCATTGGCTTACTGAGAGGTGCAAGAGGAAGAATCAAAACATAGATAAAGGCACTCCACTTCTCATGCTGGGGAGCTCTGAGCTGTGTCTCTCTCTCTCACCTCACCCTCCGTTTCTCTGCTCTCTCTCTTAATCCACTTTGCTTCCTAACCCCTTGGCCGAACCTCCATTCTTCCTTGGGTCTGGGGTAAGGTTGAGAGGGGTAGGGGCAAGGTGAAAGGGTGTTTGGGAGTCCCTCCTGGGGACTCAGGTTTCTGAGAGGGCTGTTGTGTTTCTGTATTACCTTTTCTCTTGTATATTTCTGTCTATAACTGTATATACTGTAAATATCTGCTTATATATTGTGCTAGCTGTAAATATAAGCTTCATTCAATTTCCAGAGCCTGCTGAGTCTAGCCTGGGTGATTTCCGAAGTGGGAGGGGGGCAGGGAACACCCAAACCATCACACAAAGGAAAACCTTTTTGCAGTGAGTTAAACTAACAGTCTGTAATTTAATTAACCAGTAGATACAGATACAGAGCAGTGTAGTCTCAGACTGCAGAAGCTCTGACGCTAGCAGAACTACACTGAGGGTTTTTGCAGTGTTGTGTTTGCTGACATTTTCCTTAATAAGCTCATTGAGTGAGACTCACTGAAACACAAGATCTCCAGGGACTTTCCCATTTAGTCTTACTGTGGATTTGGATTTTTCCATTTAAGGCCAAACGAAATCCCAAATGGTCTCTGTCAAAGTGACTTTCACTTAGAAGTAAGTTGCTGCAGCTTCCTGAGCTTTGCTAGAAATCAGCTTATCCAAATCATGGCATTAAGTGGGGCAACAGTATTTAATTGCAGACAAGCAGGAGATTGAAAGTTGCACATCTCTGGTGCCACAAAGTTTGCTGGTGATTTCTAATTTTAAGAATCACAGAATCGTAGAAGCAGTCAGGGTTGGAAGAGATAAGAAGGATCATCTAGTTCCAACCCCCCTGCCATGGGCAGAGACATCCTACCCTAGATCAGGCTGGCCAGAGCCTCATCTAACCTGCCTTAAACACCTCCAGGGATGGGGCCTCAACCACCTCCCTGGGCATCCCATTTTAAAGAAGGGATTCATAAAGCCCTTGAAACTACCATGAAGGAGCATGCTGCTGTTCGCTGCTGCTAACTGAAGTGCTTGAGAGAGTAAGGATAGGGGCAAGTCTTGCATTAGAATAGATCAACAAGACAGATGATGCAACTAGCAACAGAACAAGGGGACACAGTCTCAAGTTGTGATGGGGAAGGTAGAGGCTGGATGTTAGGAGGAAGTTCTTGCTAGAGAGAGTGATTGGCATTGGAATGGGCTGCCCAGGGAGGTGGTGGAGTCGTCGTCCCTGGAAGTGTTCAAGAAAAGCCTGGATGAGGCACTTAGTGCCATGGTCTAGTTGACTGGATAGGGTGCTTGGTAGGACTGGATGATCTTCCAACTTGGTTGATTCTGTGATTCTATGATACGTTAAGAACTCACCCAGCTCATCAACAAAGCTCTGAGTAGATATTAAACAGTAAAATTGCTATTGCAATACCTCTAAATCTGAACCTGATAGACCTTTTGCTCAACAAAGTAGTAAAACAGCTTTATTGGACAGGAGTTTCCAAGCTGCATGTATTTAGATACTTAAGATGTCAAACTCCAGAGTTCAAGGCAGTAGTCAGTTAGCCTTTCTCTTTGATTTTTATGGCAAGCCAGGTTTTAAAATGGAAATGTTATTTCTTTATTGCTTTTATTATTATTATTTCCTGTAGGAAAATACTGTGCAAGAGTGTGCACTGCCGAATCAATTCCATTTCATTTCAGAGATTTTTTTCTGTTTCAGCAAGAACCT
>WAAF01015071.1:8711-25720 GCA_013400475.1 Tricholaema leucomelas
CCAGCTGCAGGACCTTGCACTTGGTCTTGTTGAACCTCCTGAGCTTGGCTTGTGCCCACCCCTCCAGCCTGTCCAGGTCCCTCTGGATGGATCCCTGCCCTCCAGCCTGTCTGCTGCACCACACAGCTTGGTGTGGGCAGCAAACTTGCTGAGGCTGCACTCAGTGCCTCTGTCCATGGCACGCACAAAGATGGCGACACCACTTTGGTGGGAAGCCTGTTCCAGGGCTTGACAACCTTTTTGGTGATAAAAGCCCTCTTAATAACCCATCTGAACCTCTCCCAGCACAACTTGAGGTAACTCCCTCTTGTCTTATTGCTTGCTGCTTACAAGAAGGGACTGACCCTCACCTTGCTTCAACCTGCCTTCAGGTAGTTGTAGAGAGTGATAAGGTCTCCCCAGTGCTCTTTTTCTCCAGGCTGAACAACCCCACTCAGCTTCTTCAGGGGTTCCTTATCAGACTTGTGTTCTATCACCTTCACCAACTTCAATGCCCTTTGCTGGGCATGCTCCAGCACCTCAGTGTCCTTTGTTGAATCGAGCGGCCCCAAACTGAGCCCAGTGTTTGAGGTGTGATGCTGAGTACAGGGGGAAGGTCACTTCTACTCGTCCTGGCCATGCCGTTCCTGATCCAAGCCAGGATGCTGCTGGCTGCCTCGGCCATCTGCGCACACTGCTGGCTTAGTGGAGAGATGCACAGAGGTTGCTGGGTGAGGTTTCATCCTGACTCACTGGGCTGACCCCGCTGACAAAGGTGACTCCAGAGAATCCTCAGTAGGGAAAAGGGCAGAAGGTGATACAAACAAATGCAGGCTCGTCTGACTGCCTGGGGCCTGCTCATACCCCAGGGGCTGCACCCGAGGCAGGTGGGGTTGGAAAAGCTGCTGTGGAGCGGAGCCGGAGGTCTCTGGAGCCGGGCTCGGGTCCTCGGGCCCTGCCCTCCCCGGCACCCCACGGGCCCGAGGGGTGTCCCCCCAGCCTCCGCGGTGCGTGGGCCTCCCGTTCCTCCAGCCGCCTCCTTCCCGCTCCGCGTGTGCCCACGGGCGCCGACACCCAATCAGCGCCCGCCCGCAGCCGTCACACCAGCCCTGTCGTCTTTCTATTGGATGACGTTCCCCTGGTGCGAGCGCGCTTCCACCAATGAGCTTCCCAACCGGCCTACCGAGCGATGGGACGAGCAACCTGATTGGCTGAGGGGCGGAGCAGAGGGGGCCCCGCCCGAGTCCGGTTAAGCACCGGGTGACGGCGGCCAGGTCGGATGCGGGGTGATGAGCGGTGGCCCCCATGGAGCTCCTGAAGAAATGGCTGGGGCACCCCGAGGAGATCTACAACCTGCTGCGGTTCAAAATGGGCGGCTACCGGGTCGTCACGCCGCGGATCGACCCGGTGAGGGGCCCGGGAGGTGGTAGCGGGGGATGCTCGTCGTGGTCACCGTCTATCGGGCAGTACGCTGTGCTTTGGGGTGTCTGTTGCTACCCTGCGCGATTGCGGCATTGTCAGGGATGAACGTGGCATGGCCTCCCCGTGCGTAGCATCAGCTCGGTGTTAAGCCAAGGGCAGCACCAGGTATATTGCTGCGGGTCTGGCCTTTATCGTGCCTCACTTGGGGCTGGTACGCTCCCTGTATTGCCCTGGCTCCGAGTGATGCACCGACCTAGGTGCTTTGCGTGCGTTGTACCGGCTTCGAGTGTTACACAGCCCTGGCCTTGTGTAGACAGGCTTCATGCTTCCCGATCATTGCACGGCTCCAGGTATCGCACGGGGCCGGTGCTTTGACCCAACTTCTCGTTTCCTGTGCATTGCATAGGGCCGGTACGCTTTATGCATCACACCGTCTCCGGGCGCTGCACGATCCTGATGCCGTGCGCCGGTTTCATGCTTCCCGGGCGCTGCACGGCTCCGGGTGCAGCACGGGCCGGGTGCCTTGCATCGGCTCCGAGTGATGCACGGTCCCAGCGCCTCGCACTGGCTTCACGCTTCCCGCGCATCGCACAGCCTCGGACCCGGGCACTGCTCTGCTCCGGTGCCTCCCGTGCCCGGCCCCTCTGCGGGCACTGTCCGGCCCCAGGGCGGTCCCCGCTCGGGTGAAGGGGGCGGGCGGAGGGCAGGGCTGGGCCGGGCCGGAGAAGGGGGGAGAGGGGGGTGTGGGGGCGGAGCGGGCCGCAGCCCCCCATGGCGGCCAGCACCAAAGCCGTGTCCCTCTTCAAGCGAACGCTGGCCTTTTCGCCACCTCGGGGCTCCCCTAGGGCCTTGGGGCGGCTGCGAAGCGGCGGGCGGGGGGTTCGGCAGCCTGGCGTGCCCGCGGCCACCCCGCCGACCGCAGCCCCTCGCCTTCAGCCGCCCCCTTGCACCCCAATGTGCCTGCAGGACTCGCTGGGAGGAGGCCTCCGAACCTGCTACCGGTACCTCAACCAGACCAGCCGAAGCTTCGCCGCTGTCATTCAGGCCCTGGACGGAGAGCTGCGGTGAGCTGGGGGGACTCTGGGGTGTGTAATGGTCCCTCAAGCCCGGGGCTCCTTGGGAGGTGGGCAGGTGCAGTGCGCTCCAGGGTGCAGGGTGTCCTGGGGATGCTGCCAGGAGATAGCCCAGGCAGTGCTCCCCTGTGCTGCGTTTCTTCAGCGGAGCTGCTGGGATATGCTTCGCCTTCCAGCCCGGCAGCACATTGCCGGGGCAGTGGGTGAGGTGGCTGGGAGACGCTGGGTGAGTCCCGCCCCATGCAGCGGAGGTTTTGCTGGTCCGAGCTGAGTGGGTGTCCATTCCCTGAGCTGAATTCCTTGGCTGAGCAGCCCTGGGAATGGGCACTGCAGTTTCTTGGCCAGTCCAGCACGGCTCCTGGCCGTGTGTGCTATTTGTGACACCTGGAGAATGTGTCCCAGCAGTGCCAAGGCTGTCGTTGGATTTCGGGCTGGCTCAGAGGGAGGAGGTGATCAAGAATCTGAGGCTGACCGAGAGTTTGGACCCTGCCTGGAAAAGTGCAGCCTGCAAACTTCTGGGATCATTGGAGAGAGTTTGCTGCACCCTTGGGTTTTTTCCTCCTTTTTTTGCTGTTCAGAGTTTGCTGAGCTGGGCAGGAAGACTTCAGATGGCACAAAGCTGAGCTGCCCTGGAGCCTCGTGCGGGCACTATATGCTCTATAGAACTCTTTATATCCCTGTGGTAATTGCACATTTCAGCATGTAGGTGCCTGCAGTTAATCTTAAAAGGGCTCAGTTGTCAAAGTTAGGGCTTCCCAGAAGTGGCACTGGACACATCCAGTGCTGTGGTTGTGACTTCAGCTGCAGGCGCCAGCCCCAACACTGGGTTATCTGTCTGAGCCCTGGTTTGGCCGTTTGGATGTTGCCTTGGAGCTGGCATCCAGCGTTTGTGACATGTTCTGCAGCCTGTTTTACAGGAAAGGCAAAGAAATGCAGTGGCTTGGCTGGGGTTGTGTGGAAAGGTACAAATACAGCCAAGAATGAAACTTCTCTTTTTTTTTTATGTGTCTGTATTAGCTAGGAGGAGAGATGTTGAGGTGCTGGGAGGTGTCCAGAGAAGGGCAGCANCTGGCCTGGGCTGCCCAGGGAGGTGGTGGAGTCTCTGTGCCTGGAGGTGTTGAAGCCAAGCCTGGCTGGGGCACTTAGTGCCATGGTCTGGTTGATTGTCTAGGGCTGGGTGCTAGGTTGGACTGGATGAGCTTGGAGGTCTCTTCCAACCTGCTTGATTCTATGACAATGTAGAAATTAAGGGGAAAAAAAGGTCAGTCAGTAAAACACCTTGAAACCTGTTAGCAGCGTCTGCATGTGGTGTGCTTGTTTTGATCTGTGTGTTGCTCTTTAATCCTTACACCGCAGTTGGCTCCAATCAGGAAGGCTCCCATCCCTCAGGGCATGGAAAATCTGTTTGGTATCCTAAAAATGCTATTGCTGGATTACTGCATCCTCTAACTGCATAGGGATCTCTGCTGAACTGCAGTTGGCTCTATAGTGGAGCAGGAGAAAGCTGTTTTCAAAGCACCATGGCTCTGCTGAAGAGTTCAGGGATGAAAGAGGGAAATAAAAATCATAGAATGATGTGGATTGGAGGCACTCTTGAAAGGGGAGGCTCAGGGCAGACCTCATTGCTGTCTACAACTACCTGAAGGGAGGCTGTAGCCAGGTGAGGTTGGGCTCTTCTGCCAGGCAAGCAGCAACAGAAGAAGGGGGGACAGTCTCAAGTTGTGCCAGGGTAGGTCTAGGCTGGATGTTAGGAGGAAGTTGTTGGCTGAGGGAGTGATTGTACATGGTGGCTGTGGTAGTATCAGTTCTGAGGAGGAGTAGCAGCTCTTTGAAGGCTGATGAACACCATTCCCACCAGCCTGTGGACTGGGATTCAGTTTTTCAGGCAATACTGGGAGAGCTTTTGTGGAAGTATCAGTGGTTTGGAGGAGGGGTTATATCAGGAGGGTATTGATTGCCCAGGACACAGTCTCAAGTTGTGGCAGGGGAGGTCTAGGCTGGATGTTAGGAGGAAGTTGTTGGCAGAGAGAGTGATTGGCATTGGAATGGGCTGCCCAGGGAGGTGGTGGAGTCACTGTGCCTGGAGGTGTTGAAGCAAAGCCTGGCTGGGGCATTTAGTGCCATGGTCTGGTTGATTGGCCAGGGCTGGGTGCTAGGTTGGGCTGGATGAGCTTGGAGGTCTCTTGATTCTCTGATTCTCCAATTCTCTGAGGGGGAAGTCGTGGGCACTGGCAGAGTGTTGGCTGAACAGATGCCTGAAGTGGAAAAACTCAGCAGTGCGAAGGAACAGGAGGGCAGGAGAGAGCTGCTTGTGAGCACTCCCATGTGTGGTTTGACAGAGGAATTAAATACCCTGCACTGAAGGGGAAAAAAAAACATGCCCAATTTAACAGTGCTGGCTCAGAGAGCCAGTCAGTTTTCCCTGGCTGCTGAATCACCACTTGCACGTTGGCATCCCAGAAGAGGCAGGCTTTTGCCTGGTGGTAATTAGCATCTAAGCAGTCTAAGCTCGCTTCCGTTTGTCAGGCAGTTAATGAACTCATCCTCTCCTTGAAGCATCACTGTGCTCATTTAGAGCTAGGAGATTATTTTAGATCAATCCTGGAGTCTGAGCTGGTATTTCATGACAGCAGGACTTAACTTTTTGCTTCAGCTGCAGAAATGTGGAGCCTGGGTGGGGGATGGCAGGAGGGGTGGGGGAAGCAGCTCTTCTCCAGCAGCTTTCTGCTGGTGGATTGGAGAAGAGGAGGCTCCCAGGTGACCTTCTTGTGGCCTTTCAGTATCTGAAGGGGGCTACAAAAAAGTTGAGGAGGGACTTCTGAGGCTCTCAGGGAGTGCCAGGACTGAGGGGAATGGAGCAAAGCTGGAGGTGGAGAGATTGAGCCTGGATGTGAGGAGGAAGTTGTTGAGCATGAGAGTGCTGAGTGTTGAGGTGAGAGGCTGGAATGGGTTGCCCAGGGAGGTGGTTGAGGCCCTATTACTGGAGGTGTTTAAGGCCAGGCTGGATGAAGCTCTGGCCCACCTGGTCTAGGGTTGGAAAGGACCTCAAGGATCATCCAGCTCCAACCCCCCTGCCATAGGCAGGGACACCTCCCACTAAAACAGGTCACTCAAGGCCTCATCCAACCTGGCCTTGAACACCTCCAGAGAGGGCAACCTGTGCCAGTGTCCCACCACCCTCACTTGAAAGAACTTCTTCCTAACATCTAATTTCAATCTCCCCTCTGCCAATTTAAACCCATAAGGGATGAATGTTTTTTTTCTCCCCTTCCAGCCATGCTGTCTGCATCTTCTACCTAGTTCTCCGTGCCCTGGACACTATAGAGGATGACATGACCATCAGCTTAGATGTGAAGGTCCCAATGCTGCATGAGTTCCACTCCTATCTCTATCAGCCAGAGTGGAAATACACAGAGAGCAAGGAGAAGGACCGGCAGGTGCTGGAGGACTTCCCAACGGTAAGACATTGACCTTGCTTCAGCTGCTTTGTGTCACCTTTGTCTACATGGTTGTCTCTCCATGTTACACCTCAGCTCATTCAGTGCCTGGTGAGCCTGCAGCTTTTGGGAAGAGCTGCACCACCTGCATGTGAGGCTGGCTGCAGAGCTGGGGTGAGAGACGGAAATATTGTGCAACTCGACACGAGCCAGAGCTAACCTGGCTGTGGAGAAGTGCTTTTTATCTGCCTTGTTGCAAGAGTAAATCATAGAATCACGCAGGGTTGGAAGGGACCACAAGGAGCAGCCAGTTCCAACCCCCCTGCCATGCCCAGGGACACCCTACCCTAGAGCAGGCTGCACACAGCCTCAGCCAGCCTGGCCTTAAACACCTCCAGCCATGGGGCCTCAACCACCTCCCTGGGCAACCCATTCCAGCCTCTCACCACTCTCATGCTCAACAACATCCTCCTCACCTCCACTCTGACTCTCCCCACCTCCAGCTCTGCTACATTCCCCCCAGTCCTGTCACTCCCTCATAACCTCAAAAGTCCCTCCCCAGCTTTTTTTTGTAGCCCCCTTCAGATGCTGGAAGGCCACAAGAAGGTCACCTGGGAGTCTCCTCTTCTGCAGCCTGCACAGCCCCAACTCTTTCAGTCTGTGCTCACAGCAGAGCTGCTGCAGCCCTCTGAGCATCCTCATGGCCCTAATGATGCTGGGAAGAGGCCACTCCAACATGACCTCTCTTTTAGACAACTGCAAGCACCCACTTCTAAACAGCAAGGCTGGTTTCATCCCAGGGCTCAATCTCCAGCCCTGTCCTAGATGTAGTTCTCCCATTCTCAAAGAGGTCTCTTTTCTCTTTGACACATTCCCATCATAAGGCTGATTCCTTCTGCAAAACAGCAGGACCTGCAGGAGCCTCCTCTTCTCCAGACTGATCAGCCCCAGCTCTTTCAGTCTGTCCTCATGTCTTTCAGTCTGTCCAAATGGCTGTCATGTTGTGAAGAGAAGTTTGGGTTTGTTGCCCAACAATGTGCATTCTCTGACCCCTGCAGATAGAGAGAGGAGGAGAGCTTGTCTGAGGTCTGGCTTATGCATGGATCAGCATTTGCAGTGGTCCTTCAGGGTCTGCTCTAGAGCTGCAGGAGTCTGCCTGCAGAGCTTTGACACATCTGTGTCAAAAAGCACCCTTGCTGCTAGTAACAATCCTGCCCAAAGCCTTACTGCTCTGAGCATCCTTCTCAAGTAGCTTATTACTTCTAAGGATCCTTTTGTGAAGATGCTGAAGGGTCTGAATCATCTCTTTTACAAGGAAAGCCTGAGAGTCTTGGGGCTGTTTAGCCTGGAGAAGGCTGAGAGGGGATCTTCTCAGTGCTTAGCAATATCTAAAGGACAAGTGGCAAGAGGATGGGGCTGGACTCTTCTCAGTGGTGCCCAGTGACAGGACAAGAGGCAGGAACTGGCACACAGGACATTCTATCTGAACATGCTTTTTTCTGTCAGGGTGACTGGATAGAAGGAGGAAATTGTTTACAGGCAGAGTGGTAAAACAGTGGCATGTGCTACCCAGAGAAACAGTAGATGCCCCCATCCCTGGAACCACTCTAGGTCAGATTGGATGGACCTTTGGGCAGCCTGGTCTAATGGAAGATTGCAGGTGTGTTGGACTAAATGACCTTGAAAGGACACTTCCAACCCAAACCATTCTCTTGACTGTTAGGATTTTGTGTTTCTTGTCTCCTGAATGGGCTTTTCTTAGCAGTGGGAATGGGATGAATGTTTGGAAAACTGAGATGTGTTGTAAAGTTTTAATGCTTGGCCTTGGGATAATGGTGGCTGTGACCTGCCTGGGAGGGATATGCACTGTGAGGGAATTCTTACTGTGTCAGGGAATTCCAGGGGCATAGCAGTGGAGATACAGCAGATGTGCCAGTGGTGTGGTACTTGAGAGGGTTTGAGAAGCTCTTTGTGGCACTTTGTTATTCTCTCTGGTATGATTTGCCATTGGAGTGGGCTGCTCAGGAAGGTGGTGGAGTTGCCATCCCTGGAGGTGTTGAAGCAAAGCCTGGATGAGGCACTTAGTGCCATGGTCTGGTTGATTGGCCAGGGCTGGGTGCTAGGTTGGGCTGAATGAGCTTGGAGGTCTCTTCCAACCTGCTTGATTCTATCATTCTATGTGTGTGTTATATGAGCTGTTTGAGTTTGCACTCAGGTGTGATTTTAGTCATAGTTCAGGTGAGAAAAGATCTTTAAGATCATTGAGTCCAACAGTTAACCCAGCACAGCCAAGTTCACCTCTAAACCATGTCTCTTAACACCACATCTGTGTGGCTTTCAAATACCTCCAGGGCTGGTGACTCCATTTCCCTGGGGAGGCTGTTCCAGGGCTTGACAACCTTTGTGGTGAAAAAATGTTTTCCTAATATCCAACATAAACCTTCCCAGGCACAACCTTGGGGCTGTTTCTTCTTGACCTATTGCTTGTTAATTGGAAGAAGAAACCAGCTCCTAACTCACTGCAGCCTCCTTTCAGGTAGCTGCAGAGAAGGATAAGGTCTCCCCTGAGCCTCCTTCCCTCCAGGCTAGAAAACTGCAGCTTCCTCAGTTGCTTCTCATCAGACCTGTGCTCTTGACCCCTCACCAGCCTCATTGCTGCTCTGTGAATATGCTCCAGCACCTATTAATAATATTTGGTGGAGGTGTACTTGCAGGCTCACAGGCTCACAGGATGTTAGGGGTTGGAAGGGACCCAAGGAGATCATTGAGTCCAACCCCCCTGCCACAGCAGGACAGTCCTATCTAACACAGAGGAACACATCCAGACAGGCCTTGAAAGGCTGCAGAGGAGGAGACTCCACAACCTCTCTGGGCAGCCTGTGCCAGGGCTCTGGGACCCTTNGCCCAAGACTGAAGGCAGTATTCAAGATGAGGTCTCAGCAGGGCAGAGTAGAGGGGGAGGAGAACCTCCCTTGATCTGCTGGACACACTCTGCTTAATGCACCTCAGGATCCCATTGGCCTCTTGGCCACAGTGGCACATTGCTGTGCCATGGATGTTCTCCACCAGCACTCCCAGGTCCCTCTCCACAGTGCTGCCCTCCAGCAGTCACCTCCCAGCCTGTACTGGTGCAGTTTATTACTCCTCCCCAGGTGCAGGACTCTGCACTTGTCCTTGTTGAACCTCATCTGGCTCCTCTGTGCCCAGCTCTCAGTCTGTGCAGGTCTCTCTGTGTAGCCACACAGCCTTCAGCTGTACCAGCCAAGCCTCCCAGCTTGGTGTCATGAGCAGACTTGCTGAGCAGACTCTGTCTGTCTGTCCCCTCATCCATGTCATTGATGAAGATGTTGAACAGGACTGGCCCCAGCACTGATCCCTGAAGGGATCAGGTTGTGCTTGTCTATGTAGTTGAGCAAAGCCGTTGAGACAAAAGCAGAGTTAATAGGTTTGTTTAGCAGCCAGACTGAGACCCAGAGCAAGGATATGCCAACAGCCACGGATAGAACCAGGAGAGGAGCCCAGGTCTGCAGTAGTGTGTGAGCTGTAATCATTCAGGCCATTGTCTTTGTTAGGCACACACCCTGCTGGCTGTAGTCACCCACTGATGGAGGATAAAACCCCAGCGTGGTAAAAAGTGATGCTCTGCAGTTCTGAGAAGGCAGAGTGTGCATTCTGTGAGAGCAGCTGAGTCACTGAGTCATGTTGTTGGACATGCAGAAGCAGCATTTCACACCTGCTCTGTTGCTTCCTGCCTTTGCAGTTGTGCAAAATGTGTCCTGTGGAGCCAGAGCTGGAGAGGGAGCTGAGCAGAACAGAACAGCCCTCTGCCTTTTCCCATGGGTGTCAGGGTGGAGAGGCCTCTCACCAATTACAACAAAAACAACTCTGTGCACCAGGCATAGCTGGTTTTGTCCTGCAGCTCCCAGATGATACCAGTCCAAGGCCACAGAGCCTTCCCAAAGATACTGCTGTGTATGATCTCACGCCAGACACCAGACATTTAGACTGGGAACAGACTGAGCCTGTGCTTCAAGGGCCTTGAAACAGCTCTGGCTGTGGGAGTTGTCTTGATCTCCAGCCAGGGTTGGGGTAAAACCCAGGTGAACAGTTATTGTCTGACCTCTTAATCAATACTGAGCCCTGCTCTGCTGCCCCTGATGAGGTGGTGGAGTTGCCATCCCTGGAGGTGTCGAAGCAAAGCCTGGATGGGGCACTTGGTGCCATGGTCTGGTTGATTGGCCAGGGCTGGGTGCTAGGTTGGACTGGATGAGCCTGGAGGTCTCTTCCAACTTGCTTGATTCTATGATTCTATGTCTGTATTTATCCTGCTGGTGGTTTGTCCTGCAGATCTCCATGGAGTTCAGGAATCTGTCAAAGGTCTATCAGGATGTGATCTCAGATGTTTGCCACAAGATGGGTGTGGGGATGGCAGAGTTCTTGGAGAAGAAGGTGGACTCTCAGCTGGAGTGGGACACGGTAAGTCAGCCTGCACAGAGGAGTGGACTGAACATCATCAGAGTCTACCTTGTCTCTGTGCAAGAGGAGAGAGCATCCATGTGGGAAGAGGGTTCAGCTGGATGAGGAAAGCTGTCTGGGCCTTGGAAGGCCTTGAGAGCCTGCTGGTCCACAGGAGAGTGGCATGGGCCTGTTGGTTTTGCCCACTGGCATATTTTGTGTGGCTCCTCACATAAACTGTCCCCGCGTGGGTGGTTCATTTGGCTGCCAGAGACAGAGTGGCACCATAGTGGGACGTCTTTGGTGAGGTGTTTGCTGGGCATGGGTAAAGCTGAGACTCCTGGGGAGGGCTGTGGGAGCTTGCAGAAAACAGCCTGCCAATAATATCTGAGCCTGCTTTCTGCCAAGGTCGTTGCAGCAAACAGGCAGCTCTGTGTAACTGCTGCTTTCGTCTGTTTTCTGTCCTCTGCCCTCTCGGTGCCCTGCAGTATTGCCACTACGTCGCCGGGCTGGTGGGCATTGGCCTTTCCCGCCTCTTCTCTGCATCAGAGCTGGAAGATCCTATCGTGGGGCAGGACACAGAGCTGGCCAACTCCATGGGCCTCTTCCTGCAGAAAACCAACATCATCCGTGACTACTTGGAGGACCAGCTGGAGGGAAGGGAGTTCTGGCCCAAAGAGGTGAGTACTAGACCTGGGCACTCTGCTGCCTCATCTTCAGCTTCTCTCTGCCATCACCCCCAGGTCTCTCTGCCTGGCTGCTCTCAGCCACTCTGTCCCTTGCCTGTAGTGCTGCCTGGGGTTGTTGTGGCCAAATTGCTGCACCCTGCACTTGGCCTTGTCCAATCTCATCCTGTCTCTGCAGCCTTGCATGCCTCCTTTCCTTTAGCCTTTAAGGCTGTTGTGGGTCTCTGGTGGTTCTTATGACTCTCCCTGGACCTCAGAGTGTTGCCAATGTCTCTTCTGTGGCATGAATGTCCCTTCCAACCTGTGAGCCCTTGTTTTGATGTCCAGGTTTGGAGCAGATATGGCAAGAAGCTGTCAGATTTTGCCAAGCCAGAGAACATCGATGTGGCTGTGCAGTGCCTGAACGAGCTCATCACCAACGCCCTCCAACACGTCCCCGATGTCCTCACCTACTTATCCCGCCTGAAAAACCAAAGTGTCTTCAACTTCTGTGCTATCCCTCAGGTGAGTTCTGCTCTCAAGGGGTGCCTCATTGTCTACCTGAGCAGCTGGAGGTGAAGGAGGTTCTGTATCACGTCACTATTAGCCTGTTTTATTCTCCATCTCTTCTGTCTCTTCCTTCTTTCCTGGTCCTGCCTTTTCTGCTGTCAGTGAGACTGTGGCTTTGCTCTGGAGTGTTTTGCCATTGATTTCACTAAGGCCAAGGTTCCTCCACTGGCAAGCTCCTCACAGTGCAGTAAGAGTTGTTGGTGCTCCTCCTTAGGTGATGGCTATTGCCACGCTGGCTGCCTGCTATAACAACAAGCAGGTGTTCAGGAGCGTGGTGAAGATCCGGAAGGGACAAGCTGTCACTCTGATGATGGATGCCACAAGCATACAAGCTGTCAAAGCCATCATGCACCAGTATGTGGAAGAGGTATGCTGAGTAATTTGCTTTGAGTCATTTCTGCTTGGTCCCATCCCCATTCCAGGTGTGGCACTGGGAAAAACAAATGAATGTGTTAATCATAGAATCGAGCAGGCTGGAAGAGACCTCCAAGCTCATCCAGTCCAACCTAGCACCCAGCCCTGGCCAATCAACCAGACCATGGCACTAAGTGCCCCAGCCAGGCTTGGCTTCAACACCTCCAGGCACGGCAACTCCACCACCTCCCTGGGCAGCCCATTCCAATGCCAATCACTCTCTCTGACAACTTCCTCCTAACATCCAGCCTAGACCTGCCCCAGCACACCTTGAGGCTGTGTCCCCTTGTTCTGTTGCTGCTTGCCTGGCAGCAGAGCCCAACCCCACCTGGCTACAGCCTCCCTTCAGGGAGCTGCAGACAGCAATGAGCTCTGCCCTGAGCCTCCTCTTCTGCAGGCTGCACACCCCCAGCTCCCTCAGCCTCTCCTCACAGGGCTGTGCTCCAGGCCCCTCCCCAGCCTTGCTGCCCTTCTCTCCACACCTTCCAGCACCTCAACATCTCTCTGGAATTGAGGAGCCCAGAACTGGACACAGCACTCAAGGGGTGGCCTGAGCAGTGCTGAGCACAGGGGCAGAAGAACCTCCCTTGTCCTGCTGCCCACACTGCTCCTGAGCCAGCCCAGGATGCCATTGGCTCTGCTGCCCACCTGGGCACTGCTACCTCATCTTCAGCTTCTCTCTGCCATCACCCCCAGGTCCCTCTCTGCCTGGCTGCTCTCAGCCACTCTGTCCCCGGCCTGTAGGACTGCTTAGGGTTGTTGTGGCCTTTCTTTGTATCTCTTTTTTGAGTGGTATCAAGGCACTGTGACCCTGATAGGGTTTTGGCTTGGACCAGACTGAGTTCTTGAACGTGCCATTGGTCTGTGCCTACCTCGAGAAGCAGAGACCTTGGTCCTGCCATCCTCTGGTAGAGAGCCAGAGGAATCAGTTGGCACAGTGCAGGATTTCCCTTTCACTGAGTGGGCACAGATGACCTTTTCCACAACATGCTTCTGAAGAAGATACATCATCTGCCAAAGGACTGCTCCAACAAGCTGGCTTGTTTTCTCTGCCTCTGACAGCCTCTCCCCAAGGGCTGCTCCAATAAGCTGGTTTGTTTTCTCTCTGCCTCTGATTTCCTCTCCCCGGGGGCTGCTCCAACATGCAGGGTTGTTTTCCCTCTTGTCTGTGGTAGCCTCTGTCAGCATGATGTGGTGGTCATTTCCTTGTGCTCCATGGCCAGCAGTAAACATGGGCAGCACTTTGCACACAATCACAGAAGCATCCAGGTTGGCAAAGCCCCTCAGGTTCACCAAGTCCAACCTAGAACCCTACTCTACAAGGTTCACCTTAAACCATATCTCCAAACACAACATCCAAACCACCCTTAAACACATCTGGGGTGGGTGTGACTCCACCACCTCCCTGGGCAGCTCATTCCAGTCCCTGACCACTCTCCATGAAAAACTTTCTCCTAATGTCCAATCTAAACCTCCCCAGCCTCAGCTTGAGGCCATTCCCCCTTCTTCTGCCTCCAATTACCTGTGAGAAAAGCCCAGCAGCAGCCTCTCCACAATGTCCCTTCAGGTAGTTGTAGACAGCAATGAGGTCTTCCCTCAGCTACTCTCTCCCAGCACCCCCAGTTCCCTCTCTGCCTGGCTGCTCTCAGCCACTCTGGCCCCAGCCTGTAGTGCTGCTTGGGGTTGTTGTGGCCAAAGTGCAGAACCCTGCCCTTGGCCTTGTTCCATCTCATCCCATTGGCCTCTGCCCACCCATCCAGCCTGGCCAGGTCCCTCTGCAGGGCTCTCCTACCCTCCAACAGCTCCACAGCTGCTCCTAGCTTGGTGTCATCTGCAAACTTGCTGGACTCAATCCCCTGGTCCAGATCATCTGTGAAGATACTGAACAGGACAGGGCCCAGCACTGATCCCTGGGGCACACCACTGGTGACAGCTGCCAGCTGGATGTGGCACCATTCACCAGCACTCTCTGGGCCTGGCCCTCCAGCCAGTTCTTGTCTACAAGAGTTTTAGGTTCTCAGGCTGGGTTTGAAGACCATGGAAAAATAACCACCAAGACCATGGGATGGCCATTTTTTGGCAGTCACACCAGCTTCTGATCACACTGGGCTGGCTGCCTGGGGAGGTGGTGGAGTCCCCATCCCTGGAGCTGTTTAAAAGGAGGCTGGATGAGGCACTTAGTGCTATGGGTTAGTTAATTAGAAAGTGTTGGGTGAAAGGCTGGACTCAGTGACCTTGAAAGTCTTTTCCAACCTGGGTAATGCTGTCTGGGGTGTCCCTGCTTTGGGGTGGGCTGCAGGACTCTGGTAATGAGTAAGCATTGCTGGAGACTTTAAAGGCCTGTCTGGATGCATTCCTCTGTGACCTGAGATAAGTTGTATAGTCCTGCTCTGGCAGGGAGGTTGAACTCCATGATCTCTTTGGATGCCTTCCAACCCCTAAATCCTGTTATCCTGTGACAAGAACCCAGAGTCTCAGCAGCATCAGCGGTGTCTGAGGGATTGTCTGAGGCTGTGTGGTCCGTGTCCCGTCATGGGCTGCCCTCAAGGGGCTGCTTGGCTTAGTGCACTTCTCGGTGGCCCCACCTAGGCATCCTTTGCAGGTCGGGCTTGCTTTCACGGCAGTCCACCGCTGAGGTTGCTCTTGAGCACAGCAGCTGTTAAGTCTTCCCTTTCCACGTAGTCATAAACCTTGGCTAGGAACTGTAATCCTTCTCTCTCTCTCTGCCTGGGGAGGTGGTGGAGTCACCATCCCTGGAGGTGTTGAAGCCAAGCCTGGCTGGGGCACTTAGTGCCATGGTCTGGTTGATTGGCCAGGGCTGGGTGCTAGGTTGGGCTGGATGAGCTTGGAGGTCTTTTCCAACCTGGTTGATTCAATTCAATTCTGTTCTATTCTATTCTATTCTGTTCTATTCTATTCTGTTCTATTCCAGATCTACCAGAAGATCCCAAGCACAGACCCATCATCCAACAAGACGCAGCAGATCATCGCCTCCATCCGCGCCGTCAGCTTGCCAGGCAGCCCCATGGCCTCCCGGCACCACTACTCCCCCATCTACCTGTCCTGTGCCATGCTCCTGGCAGCCTTAAGCTGGCAGTACCTCACCTCTCTCTCCAAGGCCACTGAGGAGTACGTCCAGGCGGGCGAGAACTGACGGGCAGCAGGCAGGCAGGGGGGAGAGATGGTCAATGGACGGGCAGCGGGAGGCTCCTCGTCCCCTGCCAGCGCGGAGGGCCAGGCACCGGCGTGCCATGGGGCCTGGGACAGCGACCAGGATGGGACACCAGTGAGCTGCAGCCCGGGGTGATGGTGCAGTGCTGCTGGACCCTGCTCCTCACCGCCTTTGCCATCCTCTCGGATGGCTGCAAACAGCAGTTGGAGCCCTGCTGCTTGGGGCTGAGTAGATGTTCTTCACTTCTTTCCCTCTGGACTGCTGGCCCAGCTTTATCTCATCTTGGTTTAGGATGGGTTTGGATAGAAGTTCAGTTGCCTCTCTTCTTGCTTGAGATTTGAGCAGCTCAGAGCTGAGCAAAACCTTCTGGGTTTTGCCTCGATCCTCTTCCCCATTGCCTCTGCTGCGTGCTTCATGTTGGAAGGATGCTGCTTCATCTGGGAGAGGAACATCCTGCCCCACTCAAGGAAGAAAAGTTCTAGCCACCTTCTAGCCCTCAGGCCAGGCTGACTGATACCCTGGAACAGGCAGAGGCAATCTGTTGTGCTGAAGGTGGCTCCTAGGCTTGGAACAAGCCCCTTACATGAAGTTGGAGGTGGCATGCACTGTGCAGCCTGCTGCCAGCTGAAGGCCATCTCCTGCAGCTCCATGCTCTAGCAGATGGTATGTGGCACTTGCAAAGCTTCTGTGTTTTAGCAGCTGGGGAGGTGGTTCAAAGGAGAAGGGAACTGCTTGTGTGGCCCTGAGCTCAGAACTCTGTGCCTGGCTGCTGCAGGATCTGAGCTCTGCTCCACTTCAGCCCAAGAGAAGGCGCAGTGGCAGAGCAGCATCATGGCAGCAGTGCCAGGTGCCTCTGCAAGGCTGAGGAATGGAGATTTGCACCACGAGGTGCTTCTGTGTGGGCCTTTGTGCATTTGGCACCCTGAAAGGCAGCAGTGATCTCTGCCATGGGCTGGCAAAGCTTAAGCCACTGAGAGGTAGTGAGGGCAACTTTCCCTTGCCCACTGGGCTCTTGCCTGGGACGATGAAGCATCAGGGTTAGACTGATGTGCAAGCTGGAAGAGGCTTCTGCTGCTGCTTTGAAACACATCAGGCTGGACTTCAAGATGAAAGAACACTTTAAAGGCAACTCCTCTTTTCTTGGGGTAGACTTTTGTTTTCAGGGGCCCTACTTACCCTCCCTCTCCCCCCTCAAATGCTGCTTTGCCTCTGTGAAGGGAAGGACAGGCCACGTTCAGGTGCAGGACAAAACTGTCTACCAGATGCAGTTCAGTGGCCTTCAGAAGGCCAAACCCATGTGGACAGACTTCTGCAGAAGGAGGACCCCTACTCCACAAGTACCAATGTAGATAGTTTTAAGCTGTTGTTCAAAAGAAACTTGTGGTAGCTCCCTTTGTGCAGCTTCCTGTCTTGTGGAAATTAAAGTTTTCTTTGGGAAAAAAAATGGTTTCTAGTTTGGTTTCTTTTCAGTTGTCACTTCTCTTACACCCTCAGCAAGTTTGCAGGTGATCCCCACCCGAGTGCTACAGCTGAAACACCTGAGGGATGGCATCCAGCCAGAGGGACCTGGGCCGACTTCAGAAGTGGGCCTGTGTGAACCTCATGAAGCTCAGCAAAGCCAAGTGCAAGGTCTTGCACCTGGGTTGGGGCAACTCTGGTATCATAGCCAGCAGTGTGCCCAGGTGGGCAGCAGAGCCAATGGCATCCTGGGCTGGCTCAGGAGCAGTGTGGCCAGCAGGACAAGGGAGGTTCTTCTGCCCCTGTGCTCAGCACTGCTCAGGTCACACCTTGAGTCCTGTGTCCAGTTCTGGGCTCCTCCATT
>WAAF01015071.1:25866-39959 GCA_013400475.1 Tricholaema leucomelas
TTGATTCTATGATTCTATCTTAAAGATTTTTTCCAACCTGATTTTATGGTTCCATGGAGGTAGCCCTGGCTGCATTCTGGTCCATGTTCAAACACCTTCCCTACTGCCAGGAGTAAGCAATGCCCAGGGGCTCCTCAGGGATCAGCACAAGGCACATCTCAGGTATGGGTAGAGGACAGGGTTGGGACTGTTCACACTTGCACAAAGACAGAAAGGTCCACTCACAGCAGAAGGGTTTGAGGTGGCTTGGAGCCAAGCAGGAGCAACCAAGGGGCAGGAGACAGGACACTGGAGAAACCATTTATTGGCACGGCTGCTCCACTCACATAGACCATGGCTGTCTCCCTGGGGTCCAGGTAAGCAAGTGGTTTGGGGCTATTTTACAGTGCAAGGGAGGAGAGCCTGCATCACACATTTCAAGCTTGTAGCCTCAGCAATGTACTTTGTGCTCTAATTAAAACACACACAAAAAAAAAATAAACCACCCACCCCAGCTCTTCCACTGTGTTAGTGTTGGCAAACCACCATTCCTCCCCCTAGGAACAAAAACAAAGGCTTTTACCTTCTTCCTTAGTGCCTGTGGCTCAAAAAAACCCAAAAAAGATAAAAAAGGTTAAAAAAAAGAAGTTGGTGAGCTACCTCCAAGTACCTGCCTGAGCTCCCTGCAGCAGAGCTTGGGGCTCATCCCCCATCTCTGCTCAGCATTCAGCACTTCCAGCCCCAAAGCACCGCAGGATGCAACACCCACGACCCTGCTGCTGCTCACCCTGAGCTGGATGAGAAGTGGTTTGCTCTCTCCAGCATGCTCCTAAATGCTAACAGGACATCTCGTGGAGCTCCAGACAGGCCCTTCTCTAAGATCAACAACCCCAGACTACAGCAGAATAAAAGCAATTAAACAGCTGAGGAACAAAAAGTGGTTTAAAACAGCAGCCCAGGGCATGGAGCAGAGCAAGCGATGCACAAAAGGACTTGTTGCAGGCAGGAGAGCCTCAATGCAGCTCCAGCCACAGCCAGCCCCACCTCAAGTTTGTCAGTATTTTGTCATGAGTAGGTCTAAGTTTAGCCAAGTCAAGGCACACACTAACACACCCTGCTTGTTTTGGGTGCTAACAGTCAGATCGACCCAGCCACGGCTGCACAAATCACATCTGGCCATGGCCTCCCAGCAGGGTCCCCCTCCAAGTCCCTCTTTCCAGCACAAAGCTACTGCTTCCTCCCCTCCCAGTTACAGACCAAGGCTGGAAGAGGTCCAGGCTAACCCAATACCACATGGCAAGAGGCCAGCAAGCTCTCCAGCCATCCTTTGAGCAGGGAAATGTGCCAGAGCTGCGAGTCACCAGGAGCAGAGGGCTTGCAGAGTGCAGGTCTGCCCCTAGCTCCACCATACCACTAAAAAAACCAAACTTTAAAACCAACCAAAGAAAAAAAAAAAAAGAGGAAGAGAGGAAAAAAAAAAAAACCCACCCAAAAGATAAAAAGCTTTAATCAAGTAACCTCAACTATAGTCTCTTAGAAAGGGGGAGCTCTGCACCCGACCCACTATCAGTTAAAAGCATCAGGGGCTCAGGATTATGTGTGGCATGGCCAAGGTGGGTTACAGCCTCTTCCAGTACTGCTCTGTCCTGGGCACTCCTGCCACCACCTCTGACTCAATGCCACAGTGGTCCTCTCCTCGCAGGATCTTGAAGAAACCTGGAAGCACATCAAGAAGCAGGAGAAAAGAGAGAGTCAAATCTCAGCAGCCCGCCGAGAAGAGGGGAGGAGCAGCTCTCCCCTGCAGCTGGGGCAGGGCTGGGGGGGGGGGGGAAGGGCACCTCACCATTGTCCCCCCAGTCGGTGTTCCAGGAGTTGGCAGCCAGCCAGTAGGGAGTGCCATTTTCCACCCCCCAGCCCAGGATGCGGATGGCATGGCCCCCGACCTGCTCGCCACTCACGTGCTGGTAGATCCCTGCAAGGCAAGAGGCCAACATGTCAGTGGGCACCACCTCTCCTCCCACCTCACACCGTGCCAGCTTCTGAGGTCAAAGCCCAGAGACCAGCTAAGGAGGTTTGGGGGTTGGTTTAGGTGGGGGCTAAATGCAAACCTGAAGTTTAGTGAGGTGTTTGGAGGAAAGGCTGATGCCAAGTGTCACAGTGTCACAGTGTCACACAGTATCACCAAGGTTGGAAGAGACCTCATAGATCATCAAGTCCAACCCCAGAGCTCAAGGCTAGACCATGGCACCAAGTGCCACGTCCAATCCTGCCTTGAACAGCTCCAGGGACGGCGACTCCACCACCTCCCTGGGCAGCCCATTCCAGTAGCCAATGACTCTCTCAGTGAAGAACTTCCAGCTCAGGCACTTGAGACATGAGGCCATCAGCAACCTGTTCTAGTGGGAGGTGTCCCTGCCTATGGCAGGGGGTCAGAACTGGATGATCCTTGAGGTCCCTTCCAACCTAAACTATTCTCTGAAGCAGAGTGATTGGCATTGGAATGGGCTGCCCAGGGAGGTGGTGGAGTTGCCGTGCCTGGAGGTGCTCAAGAAAAGCCTGGATGGGGACGGGGCACTTAGTGCCATGGTCTGGTTGATTGGCCAGGGCTGGGTGCTAGGTTGGCCTGGCTGAGCTTGGAGGTCTCTTCCAACCTGCTTGATTCTATGAAGGTCCCCATAGGTAGCTCAACCCAAGAAGCTCAGAACAGGGAGCTGGGGTGCACAGCAGAAGAGCCATCTGCCAGGCTTTCACCTCAAATCCTAGCTGTGGTTCTCAGCTGCAGTTCTGAGGGCTCCCCACTGGGGGTTCATTGAATCAACCAGACCATGGCATTAAGTGCCTCAGCCAGGATTTGCTTCAACACCTCCAGGCACAGTGACTCCACCACCTCCCTGGGCAGCCCATTCCAATGCCAATCACTCTCTCTGCCAACAACTTCCTCCTAACATCCAGCCCAGACCTCCCTCATTCCCAAGCACCTATCCCCCTTCCTACAAATCAAGCAGATGCCATCTGCCCATCTTCTTGTAATACCAGATACTGAAGTGTGACTTTGAGGTCTCCTCTGCAGATCTGAGTAGAGACACAAGGGCCATGAACGACAGCCCCTGTGCATGAAGGAGGCAGCAGAGCTCCCTACAGCCCCAGTGCTGATGCTCACCAGACTTGTACATCAGGAAGTCCTCATAGACAATAAAGGCTCCTTCCACTGGGCCATTCTTGTAGATCTCAGCCATGATTTCCTTCTCGCTTCGAGGGACACCATAGGATGTGATGCCTAAGGAGGAAAGAAGTCCCATCATTAATACAGCATTGTCAGGGTCTTGGCACAGCTGGACAGAGACTGCTCAGTGTGGCCCTGCATGAGGCCTTCTCCACTTCAAGGTTAAATCCAAACCCAGCTACTCCAGAGGCACTCACACAACCAGGCAGGAGAAGTGGGCTGCAAGCATCTCCCCTTTCCTGAGAGAATGATTTAACCTGAGTCCTGTGCTGCACCCAAAGACCTGCTCCAGACAGCTTCCATTGGAAGTTTTCCCTCTGCATATCCTCATTTACAAAACAACCCAAGACAAATCAGAGCATCACAGAAACATTCCAGTTGGAAAAGATCTCCAAGCTGGAGCCAGACTATCCTACAGATAGAGGTCTGGCTACCACCAAGGAGCCAAAGGAGGTGGCTTTGACATCACACTCCCACAGGGCTCAGCACCATGCTCCTCAACCCAGACATGTACACCATGAGGACTCAGATCAGTTCTTCCCACGTGAGCAGAGATCTCAGCAAACACAACTGGGATTTGAGGACACCTCATAGTAACCTGGAGATGAGAAGGCTTTGAGGAGACCTTATAGTAGCCTGGAGAAGAGAAGGCTTTGAGGACACCTTATAGTAGCCTGGAGAAGAGAAGGCTTTGAGGAGACCTTGGAGCAGCTTTCTAGTATTTGAAGGGGGCCTACAGGAGGGCTGGGGAGGGACTATTGACAAGGTCTTGTAATGACAAGAGGAGGAGGAATGGGTTTGAACTGGCAGAGGGGAGATTGAAACTGGATGTTAAGAAGAAATTCTTTCAGTGAGGGTGGTGAGACACTGGCACAGGTTGCCCAGGGAGGTTGTGGAGCACAGAATCACCCAATGTGATCAGAGCAAAGCCTGGATGAGGCACTTAGTGCCATGGTCTAGTTGATTGGCCAGGGCTGGGTGCTAGGTTGGACTGAATGAGCTTGGAGGTCTCTTTCCAACCTGGCTGATTCTATGATTCTCTTCTATGAAAGCTGCTTGGAAAGTGAGGTCTAACCCTGAACCCCTCCCCTCACCGAGCTGTGGAGCTGCTGTGCACCAAGCAGTGCTGGAGGCCCCTTTCCTTACCATAGTGCTTGTCCTCCTTGTAGGATGGGGAGTAGCCAGGTTCACAGTGTCGGCTGCACCTGGGGGTTTCCCCTCCCTCCCCGGAGCAGGGTGGCCGAGAGCCGTTGACGTGGTGCTCACAAGGTGGGATGGAGTAAGGACGGCAGCCTGGAGAGGACAGAGGCAAGGTCAACTGGCTGCCCCTAAGCATCCCTGCCCCAAGCAACCATGCTGGAGAAGTCACCAGATAGGCTGAGAAAGTGCCTGGCCAGCAGGAGCAGGGAGGTCATTCTGCCCCTGTACTCTGCACTGGTCAGACCACACCTTGAGTACTGTGTCCAGTTCTGGGCCCCCCAGTTTAAGAGGGACATTGAGATGCTTGAATGTGTCCAGAGAAGGGCAACGAGGCTGGGGAGAGGCCTCGAGCACAGCCCTACGAGGAGAGGCTGAGGGAGCTGGGATTGTTTAGCCTGGAGAAGAGGAGGCTCAGGGCAGACCTTATTGCTGTCTACAGCTACCTGAGGGGTGGTTGTGGCCAGGAGGAGGTTGCTCTCTTCTCTCAGGCAGCCAGCACCAGAACAAGAGGACACAGCCTCAGGCTGTGCCAGGGGAAATTTAGGCTTGAGGTGAGGAGAAAGTTCTGCACTGAGAGAGTCATTGGCTACTGGAATGGGCTGCCCAGGGAGGTGGTGGAGTCGCCGTCCCTGGAGCTGTTCAAGGCAGGATTGGACGTGGCACTTGGTGCCATGGTCTAGCCTTGAGCTCTGTGTTAACGGCTTGGACTTGGTGATCTATGAGGTGTCTTCCAACCTTGGTAACACTGATATTGTGTGATACCTTTCTGATCCAGACACCCTACAGACCAGTGAGAGGTGAGCAAGGGCAGCTCTGCTGTCACCAGATGAGCAATCATAAAATCCACGATGGAACTCATGCTACAGAAACCCATCAGCAACGAGTTTCCCTCTGAACCTGCTTCCTACCAGCTCCCTCTTGACAAGGTAGTGATTCTCCCCCTCTGCTCCACACTGCTGAGACCCCACCTGGAGTACTGCATCCAGTTCTGGAGCCACTATGACAAGAGAGCTATGGATATGCTGGAAGGTGTCCAGAGAAGGGCCACGAGGATGATCAGAGGGCTGGAGCTGCTCTGCTATGAGGAGAGACTGAGGGAGTTGGGGCTGTTCAGTCTGGAGAGGAGAAGGCTCCCAGGTGACCTTCTTGCGGCCTTTAGTATTTTAAGGGGGCTGCAAGAAAGCTGGGGAGGGACTTTTTAGGCTGTCAGGGAGTGACAGGACTGGGGGGGATGGAGCAAAGCTGGAGGTGGGGAGAGTCAGACTGGATGTTAGGAAGAAGCTCTTCACCATGAGGGTGGTGAGAGCCTGGAATGGGTTGCCCAGGGAGGTGGTGGAAGCTCCATCCCTGGAGGTGTTTAAGGCCAGGCTGGCTGAGGCTCTGGACAGTCTGATCTAGTGTGAGGTGTCCCTGCTCATGGCAGGGGGGTTGCAACTGGATGATCCTTGTGGTCCCTTCCAACCCTGACTGATTCTATAAGGTGATTGACAAGATAGGAACATGAACCATGCTAAGTAGAAACAGAGGTGTCCAGCATGGAAGTTACTTTTTGAGGGGGAAACACATCAGGAAGACTCCCACCCTCATCCAAAGTGTATTTTACTGGTCCAAATCTAGCAACAACAACAACAGAATCACAGCTTGATTTTCATTCTTGCTATGGAAGGAAGAACCTTGCGAGGTGGCTAAGTCTTAGATGGGTCACCTGTCACTAGGTGCTGTTCAGAGACCACTGTCCAAAAGGAGTAGTCAGAATCACAGAACTTCTTGGATTGGAAGGGACCTTTCAAGGTCATCTACTTCAGCTCCCAGAGATAGAGCCACCAGGAACAAGAGCAGGCAGCTGAGACAGTAGAGGAGTAGGAGCAGCCACACGGATGTAGCTCAGGAGAGAAGTACTCCAAAGAAGATGAACCTCTACTAGCAGAGATGCTCCTCTTTGCTTCACAAGGCTCTCTGCCAGGACTTACCCACATGGGAATCATAGAGACCCCCAGACACAAGGCCCCTCTCTGTCCAGTACCTCCATGCACCAGCAGGGTAACCACCATTGCACCTGGGGAGAGAAGCAGCAGTTCCAGCTTCAGGCTGATCACAGCCATCCCCTTTGGGGTGAGGCAGGGGGCAACAGAGCCAGCTTGGGATGGCTGAAGGGAAGCTTTCAGCACGCTGAACGTGTTCAAGTTTATCCCTGCCTTCTCCAGGCTTTCTAGGCCTTGAGAAACCAAAGGCTGGGGGCAAGAATGAGCTAAAAAGCATCCATGCCTCCAAATCCCAAAGCAATGGAGCTTCTTTACCAAGTCCCTGGTCAGCCCCTGCTGCTAGAAGCAGCAGAAACCATACAACTCAAAGACCCAACTGAAAGACCCAACTGAAAGACCCAACTGAAAGACCCAACTCAAAGACCCAACTCAAAGACCCAACTCAAAGACCCAACTCAAAGACCCAACTCAAAGACCCAACTCAAAGACCCAACTCAAAGACCCAACTCAAAGACCCAACTCAAAGACCCAACTCCTTTTTTCAGCAACTACAAAAGCCACAGGCAAAAGGTTTGTGCCTGCAGACCAAGGCTTTGGAGCTATTAACAGATCCATCCTTTGACTTAGGCAGCTGGCAAAGCACTGTTACACCTTTGCCCTCTCCCCACCAGCCATCATCATCCACTACTACTGAGGGCTGGTTGTGGCCGGGAGAGACTTTCATTCCATGCAGTCACCTTTATGTTCCCACCTAGCACCAGCATCCACAGCACAAACCACTGGTAGGGCTTCCTGCTCATTAGGAAGATCAGGAAAGCAAGGCTGAAACTATCTGCATCTCTGGGTTGTGTCCCTGCTCCTCCCACCTTTGAAGTGCAGGAGAACCAAAAGCAGCTCACCCCATGCCGCATTCGAAGCCGCAGCACGACAGCAAGTCCTCTGCAGAGACCTCCACGCTCACCTTGGCATTTGTGTGAACACAGATTCTGTCTGAAATTGCTTCTACAGCACCAAAAGCCTGTGGACAGCCCCCCAAAACCCAAGAGAAAACCATCAGAGCTGGCCATGGTAGAGAAACCACACAACCTTCTGGCAGCAAGCATGAGCCTGCCCTAGGAGAAGCCCACTGAGAAACTCAGATGCTGCAGGATAACAAAATGCACTGAGCTGGAAGGGACCTTCCAGTATCTGAAGGGAGCCTACAGGAAGGCTGGGGAGGGACTATTGACAAGGTCTGGGAATGTCAGGACGAGGGGGAATGGGTTTAAGCTGGAGGAGGGGAGATTTAGACTGGATGTTAGGAGGAAGTTCTTTACAGTGAGGGTGGTGAGATGCTGGCACAGGTTGCCCAGGGAGATTGTGGAGCACAGAAGCACCCAATGTGATCTTTGATCACATTGGGTGCTTCTGTGCTCCACAATCTCCCTAGAGGTGTTTAAGGCCAGGCTGGATGAGGCCTTGAGCAGCCTGCTCTAGTGGGAGGTGTCTCTGCCTATGGCAGGGGGTTGGAGCTGGATGATCCTTGAGGTCCCTTCCAACCTAAACCATTCTATGATTCCATGAACTCTGCTGCAGAGTCAGGATAACAGAATCACTGAATGCATTAGGCTGGAAGGGACCTTCAAAGTCCTCTTGTTCAACTCTGCTGCAGAGTTGATCTAATCAGCTCATCAGTTCAGAGCTGAACTAATCAGCTAGATTAGATTCCCTCCCTGGAGGGGTTCAAGGCCAGGTTGGATGAGGCCTTGAGCGACCTGTTCTAGTGGGAGGTGTCCTCGCCTACAGGAGGGCTGGGGAGGGACTATTGACAAGGTCTTGTAATGACAGCAGGAGGAAGAATGGCTTTAAGCTGGCAGAGGGGAGGTTGAAACTGGATGTTAGGAAGAAGTTGTTTGCAGTGAGGGTGGTGAGACACTGGTACAGGTTGCCCAGGGAGGTTGAGGAGCACAGAATCACCCAATGTGATCAAAGATTAAAAGGTTAAAATTCCCATCTATGATTCTATGTTAGGCTGAACATCAGCAGGAAGCTCTTCAGAATGAGGATAGTACCCAGAGATGGGGTGGAGGTCTTGTCCCTGGAGACATTTGAGGTCTAAGCTGATGGGAAACTTAGAAGCATGGAATGGTTTAGGTTGGAAGGGACCTGAAAGCTCAGCCAGTTCCAACTCCCTGCCATGGGCAGGGACACCTCCCACTAGAACAGGTTGCTCAAGGCCTCATCCAGCCTGGCCTTGAACACCCCCAGGGAGGTTGTGGAGCACAGAAGCACCCAAGGTGATCTTTGATCACCTTGGGTGCTTCTGTGCTCCACAACCTCCCTGGGCAACCTGTGCCAGTGTCTCACCACTCTCACTGCAAACAACTTCTGCCTAACATCCAGTTTCAGTCTCCCTTCTGCCAGTTCAAACCCATTCCTCCTCCTCCTCCTGTCATTACAAGACCTTGTCAATAGTCCCTCCCCAGCCCCTCTCCACATACTGGAAGGCTACTCCAAGGTCTCCTCAAAGCCATGCATAAGCAAACCTCTTCTTCCTACTTTCAGAAATGTATTTCCCATGTGCAACCCTCAGTGGGAACATCTCAAAGCCTTGTAGGTGGGTTTGGTGCTCAGGAGAAGTCTGCTGTCAGTCCTTGTGGTTTAAAAAGGCAGTTTGATAACAAGCCCCATCTGGCAGCACCTAACAATATGCCTTACAAATGTTACCTCAATGTCACACCAATAATAACAGTCAAATGACTCCACCAGCATTCAGCTATCACCAGCAAGATAGAAGGGAAGCATTCCCAAATGCCACAGGAGCAGCAGAGGAGCCTCTGTGCTCACTACCACTAGAGAGGCAATTTTGTATGCATCAAGCATAGGTTGGTGAGGGATGCTCCATGGTCCCCAGCCTGTGCAGTTCAGCACCAAACTCAGCAGCATGGTGTCTGTCCAACAAGCTCTCTACCAAAGCCATCTTCAGCCACCCCTGTTCTTACCCAGCAGGAGCCACAAGAGCTTTGGGCTCTTATCTCACTGAGGGTAGGGCAGTGCATCAAGCACAGCTTGGTGAGGGATGCTCCATGTTCCCCAGCCTGTGCAGTTCAGCACCAAACTCAGCAGCATGGTGTCTGTCCAACAAGCTCTCTACCAAAGCCATCTTCAGCCACCCCTGTTCTTACCCAGCAGGAGCCACAAGAGCCTTGGTCTCTGATCTCACTGATGGTAGGGCAGTTCGGCCACTGTGTCCGCGAGTCAAAGGTATCAGGCAGCTCCATGTCTGCAGCAAAATCTACCCTGCAAGTGATGAGAGGGAAGCCCTGTTACAGGATTGCCCCTGGAACAGGACTGGGTGCACAGGGCTCTCCAACCTCCTCTAAAGGCAACCTGAAGGATGAGAGCTCTTTGGTTTGCTGACTGAAGGAGAATAAATACTTCTGCAGCTCTCAGAGCAGATCAGCAGCTCCTCCAGCAGCTCCTCCTGTGTTTTAAGGGGTACAAGTTGCACCACTGGTCAAGCACATGGCAGGGCAGATACTTGACAGACACTCTTAGAATCACAGAATCAGTCAGGGTTGGAAGGGACCACAAGGAGCAGCCAGTTCCAACCCCCCTGCCATGCCCAGGGACACCCTACCCTAGAGCAGGCTGCACACAGCCTCAGCCAGCCTGGCCTGAAACACCTCCAGCCATGGGGCCTCAACCACCTCCCTGGGCAACCCATTCCAGCCTCTCACCACTCTCATGCTCAACAACTTCCTCCTCACCTCCACTCTCACTCTCCCCACCTCCAGCTTTGCTCCATTCCCCCCAGTCCTGGCACTCTTTGACAGCCTCAAAAGTCCCTCTCCAGCTTTTTTGTAGCCCCCTTCAGATCCTGGAAGGCCACAAGAAGGTCACCTGGGAGCCTCCTCTTCTGCAGCCTGCACAGCCCCAACTCTTTCAGTCTGTCCTCACAGCAGAGCTGCTGCAGCCCTCTGAGCATCCTCCTGGCCCTGCTCTGGACACTCTCCAGCATCTCCACATCCCTCTTGTCCCAGGGACTCAAGAACTGGCTGCAGTACTCCAGGTGGGGTCTCAGCAGAGTGGAGCAGAGGGGGAGAATCACCTCCCTCACCCTGCTGGCTGTCCTCACAGGAGCAGTGCTCCAGCCCTGTGCTCATTCCTCCATGCATGCTTCTCTGCTCAACTCCATGCAAGATGTCCACTAAGCTGCACCCTGGGGCATCTCGCTCCGTCTGCCAGAGGCCCCCTCGCCCACTCCAGATGCACCAGGAGCATCCACCCAAGCTTTCACAGGGCTTTCATCTCCTCCCAGCACTCACCTCTCAGGCAGCTTGGGCCCACCCAGGAAGGTGCCACAGAGCTTCTTCACATAGCTCATGTCAGTGTTGTGGAAGTTGTGTCCTGCCTGGGAAGAAACACAGCGAAACAGCACATGACTCTTCACAGTCATCCATAGAATCATAGAATGGTTCAGGTTGGAAGGGACCTCAAGGATCATTCAGCTCCAACCCCCTGCCATAGGCAGGGACACCTCCCACTAGAGTGAAGCCCTGGGACCAGCCTGGCGCTCCAGGTCACCCTCAAACCCAACCAGTGTCTAACTCTTGCCATAAGACTCAGGGGCCAAGATCCAAGCTACTTCTAGACACAGAACACAGCCTTCTCCAGAATCACTGCATCATGACCAAGTCCAACCCTAAGCTTTGGCCACAGCAGCCAAATCAAGGAAGGTTAGGCCAGGTCACCAGCACAGCTTGACTCTTGCTGCTAGTTTCTAGCCTCCACGAAGTCATTAGTGCTTGGCTCCACAGAGAAGCTCCACAGAGTCACCACAGGAGTTCCTGACACTTACAACTCACTGGAGAAGTCAACTGAGACCAAGGCTGGTGTCATGGGTTAGGGTCTCCAACCAGGACAGCTGGCTTGATGCAGTTACTGGGGTGAAACTCACCGAGCTCAGCTGCTAGCCCTACAATGAGACTGCTGAGTAATGCACCTCCCCTCCAAACCCAAAACCCACCCCCAAGCCGAGGCAGCACTCACCTTCCAGGTGGTGTTGAGCTTGTTTATGTGGTTGACTAAGTCACTGGAGAGAGGAGGGAAGTAAGGAATGCTGCGAGCATTGGCAAAGGCCACCAGGACACACAGGATGGACACGGAGGGCCACATCTTGGCTGCAGAACAGGACACTCCACCTGCAGGCAGATTTGGAACAGAGTTGAAAGCCTTCCCAAGGAGAGCTCAGGCTGCAAGAAAGGGCTTGCCAGAAGAGCAACATGTGGCAGTACAAAAACATGTGGCTGCAGGAGGTCCCTCACGATCCAGATTCACCCCAAAGGTCAGGAGGGACACAGGAGCAGACCAATAACCCTGTCCTGCAGCTCAGGAGAAACTAGATGAGGGAACCCTGCTTGAATAGAATAGAATCAATCAGGTTGGAAGAGACCTCCAAGCTCAGCCAGTCCAACCTAGCACCCAGCCCTGGCCAATCAACCAGACCATGGCACTAAGTGCCCCAGCCAGGCTTGGCTTCAACACCTCCAGGCACAGAGACTCCACCACCTCCCTGGGCAGCCCATTCCAATGCCAATCACTCTCTCTGCCAACAACTTCCTCCTAACATCCAGCCTATACTTCCCCCAGCACAACTTGAGGCTGTGTCCCCTTGTCCTGTTGCTGCTTGCCTGGCAGCAGAGCCCAACCCCACCTGGCTACAGCCTCCCTTCAGGGAGCTGCAGACAGCAATGAGCTCTGCCCTGAGCCTCCTCTTCTGCAGGCTGCACACCCCCAGCTCCCTCAGCCTCTCCTCACAGGGCTGTGCTCCAGGCCCCTCCCCAGCCTTGCTGCCCTTCTCTGGACACCTTCCAGCACCTCAACATCTCTCTTGAATTGAGGAGCCCAGAACTGGACACAGCACTCAAGGTGTGGCCTGAGCAGTGCTGAGCACAGGGGCAGAAGAACCTCCCTTGTCCTGCTGGCCACACTGCTCCTGAGCCAGCCCAGGATGCCATTGGCTCTGCTGCCCACCTGGGCACTGCTGCCTCATCTTCAGCTCCTCTCTCCCAGCACCCCCAGCTCCCTCTCTGCCTGGCTGCTCTCAGCCACTCTGTCCCCAGCCTGTAGTGCTGCTTGGGGTTGTTGTGGCCAAAGTGCAGAACCCTGCACTTGGCCTTGTTCAGTCTCATCCCATTGGCCTCTGCCCACCCATCCAGCCTGGCCAGGTCCCTCTGCAGGGCTCTCCTACCCTCCAACAGCTCCACAGCTGCTCCTAGCTTGGTGTCATCTGCAAACTTACTGATACTGGACTCAATCCCCTCATCCAGATCATCAATAAAGATATTGAACAGGACTGTGCCCAGCACTGATCCTTGCTGAGCACTGCAGGACTAGGAGCAGCAGGAAGATATCTTCTGAAGCAGCTCCAAGGGATTTGGAGGGTATTAGGAAAAAAATGGAGAATAAAACCCAGGAGAAGGACTAAGTGGTAGCCCACCTCCATGGCAAACTGCTGGCAGGGCTTGCAGCCCTGGGGACCTGCTAGCCCCTGCTCCACTGCAGTGCTCTTTCCTTGAAAGGGATCACTTCAAACCACCTATCTGGATTTTACAGCCTCATTTTGGCCAGCCAGGGACTCTGACTGAGGTCACAGGCCTGCATAGTGACACCTTTCCCACAGAGAGGTGGGTCTGCATGCACCACAGCTGCTGTGCTCCCCCCCACCAGGGCTTTCCACGATGGAGGCTGGGAAGCCACACTCCTTACAACCATAGAATCAGTCAGGGTTGGAAGGGACCACAAGGAGCAGCCAGTTCCAACCCCCCTGCCATGCCCAGGGACACCCTACCCTAGAGCAGGCTGCACACAGCCTCAGCCAGCCTGGCCTGAAACACCTCCAGCCATGGGGCCTCAACCACCTCCCTGGGCAACCCATTCCAGCCTCTCACCACTCTCATGCTCAACAACTTCCTCCTCACCTCCAGCCTGGGCATGGGGCACCAGGAAACTCCCAGCTGGGGGGACAGAGATGCAGCAGGAATCATAGAATGGTAGGGTTGAAAGAGATCTCTGGAGGTTACCTAAGTCCAAACCCTCTACTACAGCAGGCTCACCTAAAGCAGGTTGTACAGGGAGGTTTGGAACCTCTCCAGAGGAGACTCTGCAACTTCTCTTGCAGCCTGTTCCTGTGCTCTGCCACCCCTGAAATCCAGGAGCACAGCAAGAACAGAGCACAGCCTCCTGGGAAGGAGCACAAGCATCATCCAGCCCAAAAATGCTGCCTGACTCTGAGGTTTTCCTGCTCTCCTGTCACTTCTAACCTGATCCACATTAAACTGCCCCATACCAGCCACTGCTTGCTGCATGTCTCCTGCCTCAGACACCTACCCAGGCCATGAGCTGCTCAGTCTTTGGAACACAGAATAGTTTGGCCTCAAGGACACCTTAAAGATCACCTGCTTCCAACCTGCCCCCTGCCTGGGCAGAGACACCCTCCACTAGCACAGGCTGCTCAAAGCCTCACCCAACCTGGCCCTCAACACTTCCAGAGCTGCTTTTCCACAACAACCCCAAGCAGCACTACAGGCTGGGGACAGAGTGGCTGAGAGCAGCCAGACAGAGAGGGACCTGGGGGTGCTGGTGGATAGCAGGCTGAAGATGAGGCAGCAGTGCCCAGGTGGGCAGCAGAGCCAATGGCATCCTGGGCTGGCTCAGGAGCAGTGTGG
>WAAF01015072.1:0-13326 GCA_013400475.1 Tricholaema leucomelas
TCTTCCAACCTATTTGATTCTATGATTCTACAGATTTCACTGTATTCACCTGTATGAACTTTGGAGAACAGGCTGTAGTGTGCTATCCTGACACAACAGTACTGAAACTCTCAAATTGGAATACCAGAGGCTAATAATTTCTGTGCAATATAGTAATGCTACAGCAAGGTTTATCTAGAGCAGGGAAATGGCTACTGCACTACCTACTGAAATAACCATCATTGCTGCATGAGTCTCTCAAGCACCTTTTACACTTCATGATGTCCACCTTAAATTGTTTTCTTTGAATCCTTCCCCACTGAAACCTGAGCTGTTCACAAGTTAAATTAAAATGTAGCATAGAGTTTACTAGCTTCAGAAAGTTACTGTCAGAATTCGGACTTAACTCCAATATTTTCACCTTTGATTAACTTACACAAGCAAGAAGTCAAAGAAGAAGTCAAAGGTAATACTGTCAATATACTTTAACTTTAAAAGCATAGTTGCAATATGGCACTTTCTCCACTGTAATACTTGCAGCAGAAATTCAGTAAAGTCAAAACCTGAGGAGAAGATATCATGGGAAAGAGCCTAGACATGAATTTTCAATGTGCTGTCCTGCACCTTCTCTGGTAAAAAACTAAGGGCTGCTTAATGTTTCTTTAAAGATAGGAACAATTTTAAGTGCATATAATTTCTACAACTGTATTATTTTAATGATAGTAGAAGTATGGCACTGCACTAATTATAACACCCAGGTGTACAGACAGATCATTTCCCAGCTTGCTTTACAAGCTGGGAGGTAATCTGCTTGAGAGCAGTCCTATGGAGAAGGACCTGGGAGTGCTGGTGGATAACAAACATGGCACAGCAATGTGCACTTGTGGTCAAGAAGGCCAATGGGATCTTGGGGTGCATTAGGAAGAGTGTGTCCAGCAGATCAAGGGAGGTTCTCCTTCCCCTCTACGCTGCCCTCAAGAGACCTCATCTCGAATACTGTATTTAGTTTTGGGCTCCACAGTTCAAGAGGGATCTCCTGGATAGGGTCCAGTGGAGGGCTACAAGGGACTGGAACACTTCCTGATGAGGAGAGGCTGAGGGACCTGGGGCTGTTTACTCTGGAGAAGAGAAGACTGAGAGAGGATTTAATAAATGTTCATAAATATCTGAGGGCTGGTCAGGAGTGGGGAGGGGACAGGCTCTGTTCACATGATCCCTGGGACAGGACACAGAGTATAGGTTGCAGCATAGGAGGTTCCAGCTCAACACAAGGGGGAACTTCTTTATTGTAAGGGTCCCAGAACACTGGAACAGGCTCCCCAGAGAGGTGGTGGAGTCTCCTTCTCTGGAAGCTTTTAAGGCCTGTCTGGATGCATTTTCCTGTTAGCTGTGCTAGATTCTGTGGTCCTGCTGAGGCAGGGGAGTTGGACTCAATGATCTCCCTAGGTCCCTTCCAATCCCTAACATCCTGTGAGCCTTTGCTTTTCACTTCACTGCCAAATATCCTGAAAAACTTAAATTCTAAATCTTTCTCTAAGTACCCTAAGGATCCTGGATTTTGGGGGGTTGGATTTGTTTTGTTCTTCATTTTACACAGTAGTTTGTATGAGGGCAGACCTCATTGCTGTCTACAACTACCTGAAGGATGGTTGTAGCCAGGTGGGGTTGGTCTCTTCTCCCAGGCAACCAGCAACAGGACAAGGGGACACAGCCTCAAGTTGTGCCGGGGGAAGTATAGGCTGGATGTTNCCTATCTTTTTCTGCCCAGTATCACCACACAGAACGGCACGGATCAGATAATCAAGCCATCAATCAAGCAAATATTTTTGTCTAGTTTTGCTGTATTTCTGGCTTCTTTTCCAACTCTGCATCACTTCAGGCATCAACCAAAAAACCTCACATTTTAATGTTACTTCCTTTAACTTTTCAAGGTTTAGAAACAACATTTCTGGTCACCTAGTGAAGTGGAATGGCTGAGACTGTATTACACTCTCATTTGTCAGCAAACCCGATAACATCTCAAACAAGAATTGGGTGCCAGATGACTCTTCTGCAACTAATTCTGGAACAGATTTCTGTATAATCTACAGAAAGTGCTTTGGCATTGCTTGCCAGCAAGGCTTTCTAATAAGATATTCCTGAGTAATTAGAAATCTATAGACGTGATTAAATCTTAATCTACAATCTTCAGGGCAAATGTGTAGTCTGGAGGAAGAGTAGGTTGGCAGAGAACTCACTGGGAGATCCCTCTGTACGTTCAAGAATTTGGCTGGCATTTGTCAAAGCTGAAGCTCTCATTTACTTGTGAATTCCTCAGATTGCACTGGCTTCCAGTGGATAAATAACTCAAAAAACAGACTGCTAGCTCAGTCCCACAGCCCTCTGCTTACAGCCCTGACTGCTTGACTACCATATCACATATTTTACAGAAGATGGGCATAAACTAGTTATTGTTTTAAAAGGTTGGACTACTATTGCACCTCTTAAGTAATGGATGGAACTTGCCAGGTCTTCATAGAATGGCTTAGGTTGGAAGGGACCTCAAGGATCATCCAGCTCCAACCCCCTGCCATAGGCAGGGACACCTCCCACTAGAGCAGGTTGCTCAAGGCCTCATCCAGACAGGCTTTAAATGCCTCCAGGAAGGAAGCAGCCACAAACTCCCTGGGCAACCTGTGCCAGTGTCTTACCACCCTCACTGTAAAGAACTTCCTTCTAACATCCAGTCTAAATCTCCCCTCTGCCAGTTTAAACCCATTCCCCCTCGTCCTGACATTACCAGACCTTGTCAATAGTCCCTCCCCAGCCTTCCTGTAGGCTCCCTTCAGATACTGGAAAGCCACTCTAAGGTCTCCTCGAAGCCTTCTCTTCTCCAGGCTGAAGAAAAGATCATTATTTAAAAGGTCATCTACATGATACATATGTACTACACAAAACATCCAGTAGGTAATTATACTTAGTCAAGCAAGGTTCTCACTAACTTGCATTTTTTTCCTCAACAGCAAGCAGCTGTTCTGCAACTAATGCCACAGCAATATCATAAAGCTCTGGGAATAGCTGATTCTAAGCAGCCTGGAAATGGTTACAACTGTAAACAAAAGAGACTGACTGAAACTACTGAAAAATTCATTTTAACTTGCTGTAAGAGATGTTTTGGTTTACACAAGTGCACTTCTTAGCCAGGAGAAAACCTTCCAATGCATAGAACAGCCTACCGTTTCCACAACAGCGATGCGCTTGCTGCAGTGTGAGAAATGCAGCCTAACAATGAGCTAACCATAAAAAGGTGTTTGAAGAAACTGCTTCTGATAAGCAGAGCCACACTGAACTCAAGAAACATTTCACCTTTCTAAGCATTGTCTGCTAAAAGCTTCAGAGAGCTTTGGGTAAATCTAGAGAATCATCGATGTTATGGAGAAGAGAATCAAGCACACACAGACGTAGGAGTCAGAAAAGGATACAGTATAATCTTGTTTCCTTGGTCACTTTCCAATTACACTACAATTCTCCCAAATTACCAAAAAAGACTACAAAACCCCCACTATATTTAGCCTTGGTTCAAATCTATACTGCTGGTTTTAAAAGACTATGAAGAACTAAGGTGATAGCTTGAATTATTTATGCTACACTTTTATGCAGCCAAAAAGGCTAAAAGAAGACGAACTAACATAAAACAAACTGCCAGCAGAGGAAAATATGATTAAGGTCAGGTATTTGCTATACAAAAGGTAGGCATAACACACAAAAGTCACCAATTAAACTGTTCCTGAGCAAAGGAATATCATTTTGCTAGCCTCAGACAAGCAGCTTATGGTATTTAGAATAACTTCTGAAAGGAAGGAAATCTGAATGTGCTGTGAAAATAAATGGAAGTACCTTTGGAAAGATCCTCTTAATATTTATGATACAAAAAGGGGTAATGAGTTTAAACTGGAAGAGAGGAGATTTAGACTGGATGTTAGGAGTGTGCTAGTTTGAGCCTAGCTAGAATGTTTTGGTGAGAAGGATTGGATCATAGGCTGGGAAATGAAGACAATGGTGATGTCTACTTCACTCACAGTCTTGCTGAGATGTGTAGAAAGGAAAAGCAAAACATTAGATAAAGTCACTTTGCTTGGGCACTTCACTCTGGGCTGTGCTCTCAGCTCTTTGCCTGCTGGGGAGCTGAGGCTGCTGGCTGAACTCCATCTTGCTTTCTAACCTCACCCTCCTTTTGCTTTGGCTGATTCACCTTTGCTTCTTAATCCTCTTGGCCAAACCTCCATTCTTCCTTGGGACTGGGGTAAGGTTGAGAGGGGTAGGGAGAAGGTGAGGGGGTGGTTGAGAGCCCCTCCTGGGGACTCAGATTGCTGAGAGGGGAGTTGTGTTTCTGTATTACCTTTTTACATTGTATATTTCTGTATATATCTGTATATACTGTAAGTATCTGCTTGTACATTGTGCCAGCTGTAAATATAAGCTTCATTCAAATTTCCAGAGCTGGCTTAGTCTAGTCTGGGTGATTTCTAAAGTGTGGGGGGCAGGGGACACCCAAACCACCACAAGGAGGAAGTTCTTTACAGTGAGGGTGGTAAGACACTGGCACAGGTTGCCCAGGGAGGTTGTGGATGCTTCCTCCCTGGAGGTGTTTAAGGCCAGGCTGGATGAGGCCTTGAGCAACCTGCTCTAGTGGGAGGTGTCCCTGCCTATGGCAGGGGGTTGGAGCTGGATGATCCTTGAGGTCCCTTCCAACCTAAACCATTCTATGATTCTATGAAAAACAGTACTACCTTTTAGCTAATAGAGCCTCTCAATCAATATCCATCCCACAAATAAACTGGGTCACAAATTTCAATATTCTCAATTAATCCTCTCCACTGCAAAAATCAAACACCAAAACTCACAGGGATGAGAGTTCAGGTATCTTGTGTACTCCCAGTTTATGTGCAAGTATTAAGAAACAGCCTTTAATCATAAAATGATGCATTTGATCTTTCAACGCAACCCACCATAAGTGACGCTCTCGAAGGTTATCTCCTTCAGAGAATGCTCAGAGCTTGTGACACTATTCAAGGTGTCAACACAAACTTCCTCGGCAATCAGTAGTGCCATGTAAATTCCCAGGTGATACACTTGAGAGTCTGGGGAAGATATCTAGACACAAGAAAAACACAGCTGTAGTAGCAGGCACTGTTTTCTGAACACAGCATATACTATGTTATCTGAATGGCTCTACAACTCCAATCTTATGTCTTAAGACAGCCAAATTTGGTGAATTTTTCTGACCTTAAACTCTGTCAGTTCCTCATCTGTAAAACAGAGATAATATTGCATGCCCCACTGGAGATTTGTCAAGATAAACTTAATTTAAAACCTGTGAAGTACTTGGATACAGTTGTGATGAGCAGCTCTCAAAAGCCTACAAGGAAATTAGTAATTCTGCCTTCTGAGCAGGGCATGAATGATGTGCTGTAAATCACAGAATCATAGAATCAACCAGGTTGGAAGAGATCTCCAAACTCATCCAGTCCAACCTAGCACCCAGCCCTAGCCAATCAACCAGGCCATGGCACTAAGTGCCTCAGCCAGGCTTTGCTTGAACACCTCCAGAAGCGGCAACTCCATCACCTTCCTGGGCAGCCCATTCCAATGTCAATCACTCTCTCTGCCAACAACTTCCTCCTAACATCCAGCCTAGACCTCCCCTGACACAATATGAGACTGTGTCCCCTTCTTCTGTTGTTGCTTGCCTGGGAGAAGAGACCAACCCCACCTGGCTATAACCTCCCTTCAGATAGTTGTAGACAGCAATGAGGTCTGCCCTGAGCCTCCTCTTCTGCAGGCTGCACACCCCCAGCTCCCTCAGCCTTTCCTCACAGGGCTGTGCTCCAGGCCCCTCACCAGCTTCATTGCCCTCTACTAGACACTTTCCAGTATCTCTAAATCTCTCTTGAATTGAAGAGCCAAGAACTGAACACAGCACTCAAGGTTTGGCCTGAGCACAATAACCTCCCTTGTCCTGCTGGCCACACTGCTCCTGATCCAGGCCAGGATGCCACTGGCTCTGCTGCCCACCTGAGCACACTGCTGCCTCACTTTCAGCTACTATCTACCACTCCCCCCAAGTCCCTTTCTGCCTGGCTGCTCTCAGCCACTCTGTCCCCAGCCTGTAGTGCTGCTTGGGGTTGTTGTGGCCAAAGTGCAGAACCCTGCACTTGCCTTGTTCGATCTCATCCCATTGGCCTCTGCCAATATGGCTTAGGGCCACCTATCAAACACTGAGGATGAAACTACATCATTAATTGAGTACTGTCCATCCTGTGCACTGAGTAAGGACAAAGTCTTCTGTGGAAGTATTATGTGTTCTTAAAGACTTCATCATAATGCATACGCATGAGAAGCGAAGCTGAATTTAGGTTGCAGTGCCAGCCTTAATGTTCACCTTCTTCTCCTGACTGCTTGCTTGTGCATTCTTAATAATGTTCTCTCAGTAACACACACACAGAATGAATTATCATCTCAATCAGGACCTGTGATTTTCATGCACAAGTGGTAACAAAGCTTGGTTAAAAACAAATCCCTTTGGAAAAGACAATGCCAAGCTTGCCTAGGCTTGGTAAATTCAGCAGGACTTCTACTGAATTTTCTCTTCAACTGCTTCTATTGCTCCAAGTGCTACTTCTGTTAGCACTTACTATCTATTGCCAAAAGAGACACAGGAAAGCAAAATGTATCAGGAGACTGACTTTTCAAATTTTCATCAAAGGCATTCAGTTTTAATACTCAACAATAACAGAAGGTGACTTATTCCCTTTGCTAGTTCCTGGGAGAATAAATCTGGCAAAAATTAATCTGGGAGTGCAAAAGAGAAATCTCCCAACCTGCTGTCCAGCACCACCTTCCTCTTCCAAAAACGTCCCTCTGTACCTTGGAAGAGCAGGTGACAACTGATCTTGTGAGGGTTTATACACAAGTTCATTTCCAGTGATAACCACCTCCTTCTCCAGCCTGCACAGACACGCTCTCAAGGCACTGGATGCCATCACAGCAGCCCTCTGACAGCACAGCTCCTACAGTGACAGCCCTAAGCAAGACAGCAGAAACCAGAAACCTGGACAGTTTCCAGTCCTGAATTCTTGATTCAAGAGAGATGTTGAGGTACTGGAATGTGTCCAGAGAAGGGCAACAAAGCTGGTGAGGGGCCTGGAGCACAGTCCTGTGAGGAAAGGCTGAGGGAGCTGGGGGTGTGCAGCCTGCAGAAGAGGAGGCTCAGGGCAGACCTCATTGCTGTCTACAACTACCTGAAGGGAGGCTGTAGCCAGGTGGGGTTGGTCTCTTCTGCCAGGCAACCAGCAACAGAACAAGAGGACACAGTCTCAAGCTGTGCCAGGGGAGGTTCAGGCTGGATATTCTTGCCAGAGAGAGTGACTGGCATTGGAATAGGCTGCTCAGGGAGGTGGTTGAGTCTCCGTCCCTGGAGGTGTTCAAGCAAAGCCTGGATGAGACACTTAGTGCCATGGTTTGGTTGACTGGCTACGGCTGGGTGATAGGTTGAACTGGATGACCTTGGAGATCTCTTCCAACCTGGTTGATTCTATGATTCCAAATGCAAGAACTAAATCCTTAAAAGCAAGAGTTACACCAAACAACAGATGACCAGAACCAGACCCTGCAAATTGCAGCTCAACAAGTTCCCTAGAATGCAAGTAGTGAAATAACAGGATGTATTCAAGTTGAAAAGAAATTCCAGAATAAGAAATCATTTGGCAGTGATGATAACTGGAAACACCACAGTGGATTTCCAAGGTACTAACTGTACAAAAGCTGGATAAATTAAGATTCTCTTTTAGTTGGTTTTATCTGTGGAAAATTATCAGTGGTCTTAAATGCCATCAAAACAAGTGAAATCTATTATATTCCACCTAAAACATGCCTTTGGAGAGTATTAGAAGACATCCTCTATCCAAATCAACAGCATTCACTATACTTTACCAACAGAACTTAGAATCATAGAATCAGTCAGGGTTGGAAGAGACCACAAGGATCATCGAGTTCCAACCCACCTGCCATGGGCAGGGACATTCTACCCTAGACCAGGCTGGCCACAGCCTCATCCAGCCTGGCTTTAAACACCTCCAGGGATGGGGCCTCAACCACCTCCCTGGACAACCCATTCCAGGCTCTCACCACTCTCATGCTCAACAACTTCCTCCTCGCATCCAGCCTGAACCTACCCATCTCCAGCTTTGCTTCATTCCCCCTAGTTCTGCCACTCCCTGAGAGCCTAAAAAGTCCCTCCCCGGGTTTTTTGGAGGCTCCCTTCATATCCTGGAAGGCCACAAGAAGGTCACCTGGGAGTCTTCTCCAAACTGAACAGCCCAAACTATTTCAGTCTGTCCCCACAGCAGAGCTGCTCCAGCCCTCTGAGCGTCCTCGTGACTCTCCTCTGAACATGCTCCAGAATCTCCACATCCTTCTTGTAATGGAGGCTCCAGAACAGGATGAAGTCTCACAGTATCACCAAGGTTGGAAGAGACCTCATAGATCATCAAGTCCAACCCCTTACCACAGAGGTCAAGGCTAGACCATGGCACCAAGTGCCACATCAATCCTACCTTGAACAGCTCCAGGGATGGCGACTCCACCACCTCCCTGGGCAGCCCATTCCAGTGTCCAATGACTCTCTCAGTGAAGAACTTTCTCCTCACCTCAAGCCTAAATTTCCCCTGGCGTAGCTTGAGGCTGTGTCCTCTTGTTCTGGCGCTGGCTGCCTGAGAGAAGAGAGCAACCTCCTCCTGGCCACAACCACCCCTCAGGTAGCTGTAGACAGCAATAAGGTCTGCCCTGAGCCTCCTCTTCTCCAGGCTAAACAATCCCAGCTCCCTCAGCCTCTCCTCGTAGGGCTGTGCTCGAGGCCTCTCCCCAGCCTCGTTGCCCTTCTCTGGACACGCTCAAGCATCTCAATGTCCCTTCTAAACTGGGGGGCCCAGAACTGAACACAGTACTCAAGGTGTGGTCTAACCAGTGCAGAGTACAGGGGCAGAATGACCTCCCTGCTCCTGCTGGCCACACCATTCCTGATGCAGGCCAGGATGCCATTGGCTCTCTTGGCCACCTGGGCACACTGCTGGCTCATGTTCAGGCGGGTATCAATCAGCACCCCCAGATCCCTCTCTGTCTGGCTGCTCTCCAGCCACTCCGACCCCAGCCTGTATCTCTGCATGGGGTTGTTGTGGCCAAAATGCAGCACCCTGCACTTGGAGCTATTGAATGCCATCCCCTTGGACTCTGCCCATCTGTCCAGGTGGGGTCACAGTAGGGCACAGTAGACAGGGAGAACACCTCCCTCACCCTGCTGGCCACACTTCTCCTGATGCAGCCCAGAAAGCCAACCGGAGCCTGGGCTGCAAGTGCACACTGCTGGCTCCTGTTGAGCTTCTCGTCCACCAGCACCTCCAAGTCCCTCTCCTCAGGGCTGCTCTCCAGCCTCTCACTGCCCAGCCTGGATTTGTGCTTGGGATTTCCTTGACCCAGAGGCAACTTACATATTTGTAATAATTTTTATAGTAATATGAATCCAGAAGATGTTGTACATAAAATATTCTACCTTCTTAGACGGGTAACCGAAAGCCAAGATCTCTTAAATATTTAATTAGGAATTAAATCAAATTTGCATAGCAATGTGTCACATTTTCAGCTCCTGATGAAGACAAACATCTCTGCATGCTATCAGCACTTGAAACAGTAACCATTTCTAGTTCACTCTGCTTACAGAGGGCCTCCAGAGATTTTTCATACAATTGCCCATCATCTCAAATGCTTCTTTTTAGCTTTTTATTTAACCAGTTCATTGTTGATACAAGTTGGGACATGACAGTTTCAACAGTAAAATATTTGGCACTTGACCAAAGTTTGAGATATGCCCTAAAATAATTGTATTTGCCTTCAGCAAACATTCTATTTGACTTTTGAACAGAACTCCTGATGGAAGCTAATGAAAATGACTCCAGGTTGGAATACACTGGCAGATGTGCTATGTACAGCAAGGGATTTCCCCTGGAAATTGTCTAATTTTCTTTCCCTAATTTAGAAAAGGTTTGTTTTAAAACTGCTACCATGTACTGGAGCAGGTCCAGAGGAGAGCCACGNAGACACTGGCACAGGTTGCCCAGGGAGGTTGTGGATACTTCCTCCCTGGAGGCGTTTAAGGCCAGGCTGGATGAGGCCTTGAGCAACCTGCTCTAGTGGGAGGTGTCCCTGCCTATGGCAGGGGGTTGGAGCTGGCTGATCCTTGAGGTCCCTTCCAACCTAAACCATTCTATGATTCTATAATGCGTCAAGGAGGAGAACAGGGACCTGAGAAACCTCAGCTGTGACACCCTGAAATGGTAAAAATTTCTTCAGAAACCCTAAATACTTTTTTTTCCTACCAAACCCAAACTGACCTACCAACCATTCTACAATTTAATCATTTTTTCACTTTCCATTACATTAAGAATTAGTAAAATAGACATAGAATCATAGAATCAACCAGGTTGGAAGAGAACTCCAAGATCAGCCAGTCCAACCTAGCACCCAGCCCTATCCAGTCATCTAGACCATGCACCTTCTTGTGCCCTGCCAGGACCTGAAGGGGGCCACAAAAAAAATGGGGAGGGACTGAGGGAGTGACAGGACTGGGGGAAATGGAGCAAAACTGGAAATTGGTAGGTTCAGGCTGGATGTGAGGAGGAAGTTGTTGAGCATGAGAGTGGTGAGAGCCTGGAATGGGTTGCCCAGGGAGGTGGTTGAGACCCCATGGCTGGAGGTGTTTAAGGCCAGGCTGGATGAGGCTGTGGCCAGCCTGGTCTAGAGTAGGATGTCCCTGCCTATGATAGGGGAGTTGGAACTAGATGATCTTTGTGGTGTCTTCCAACCCTGACTGATTCTGTGATTCTGTATTACTGATAAAGAATCTGCTCCATAGAATTAGCAATTTAGGATGAGTAATCCTGCATGAAAGAGTCGCATAATCTCACCAGAAGTCCCCTAAGCAATTGTATCTCTTGAAGTGTGACTTCAAACTCAAAAATGGCTTGGGGAGCAGCCACATTCCCCCATGGTGAACCCTTGTAGTTCTGCTAAGGAGTATAAACAGAGCACTGTGACCCTATTTTGCAGGGCATGTACCTTCCAAAAGGCAGAGATGGATATTGAGGCTATGTATTGGTCAGCCTAATTTTCTCTTCTCCTATTTCCCCAAGTCCATAGAGGAAATCTGCCTTAATTTGCAAAAGAGTCTTTCTATTAAAAGAAGAAATATAAATAAGGTGAATTATTTGCAGCATTGCATCTCATGGCAGAACTCTGAAGACAAATCAGAGCATATTATTAGTACATCATTAATTTTACTACCATTTAGGGCACACACATAACCACTCAATAAAATGATGGGGGAGGAAAAGGCAGTTTTGTTGCAAGCATTTTGTCAGTTTCTAATGTGACGGAGAAAAAACCCTCAGTCGAGCATATTTCTCCAGCTAACTCCAATCCCTTTTATCTGCCCCATATTTCAGTATTCCCCATCCATACTGCACAAGCACACACAAAGGCAAAGATTTATTTGGTACACAGGAAACAAGCCAAGGCACCAGTATCACACAGTCTCACAGTATCACCAAGGTTGGAAGAGACCTCACAGATCATCAAGTCCAACCCTTTACCACAGAGCTCAAGGCTAGACCATGGCACCAAGTGCCACGTCCAATCCTGCCTTGAACAGCTCCAGGGACGGCGACTCCACCACCTCCCTGGGCAGCCCATTCCAGTAGCCAATGACTCTCTCAGTGAAGAACTTTCTCCTCACCTCAAGCCTAAATTTCCCCTGGCACAGCTTGAGGCTGTGTCCTCTTGTTCTGGTGCTGGCTGCCTGAGAGAAGAGAGCAACCTCCTCCTGGCTACAACCACCCCTCAGGTAGTTGTAGACAGCAATAAGGTCTGCCCTGAGCCTCCTCTTCTCCAGGCTAAACAATCCCAGCTCCCTCAGCCTCTCCTCGTAGGGCTGTGCTCGAGGCCTCTCCCCAGCCTCGTTGCCCTTCTCTGGACACCTTCAAGCATCTCAATGTCCCTCTTAAACTGGGGGGCCCAGAACTGGACACAGTACTCAAGGTGTGGTCTAACCAGTGCAGAGTACAGGGGCAGAATGACCTCCCTGCTCCTGCTGGCCACACCATTCCTGATGCAGGCCAGGATGCCATTGGCTCTCTTGGCCACCTGGGCACACTGCTGGCTCATGTTCAGGCAGGTATCAATCAGCACCCCCAGATCCCTCTCTGTCTGGCTGCTCTCCAGCCACTCCGACCCCAGCCTGTATCTCTGCATGGGGTTGTTGTGGCCAAAGTGCAGCCCCTGGCACTTGGAGCCATTGAATGCCATCCCCTTGGACTCTGCCCATCTGTCCAAGTGGTCAAGGTCCCGCTGCAGAGCCCTTCTGCCCTCCAGGCCAGCCACATCTCCCCCAGGAGGCAGAGCTATTTCTTTCTCAAGTTCAGAATGTAGAGTCCACCTACCCTGGTGCAGGATGTTCAGGGGAAAGGCAGAAGAAAGCAGGATGATAGATGAATCTGGACTGAGCAATCTTTTATCCTGCAAAGAGATCTTGCTAATACAGCTGCATACGAATGATCAGCTCTTCCCAAGAGGCAGCCCTGTCCCCCAACAAAGGTATGCAACCTGACATGACAAATATTTATTCCCCCAGAGGAATTTATTTTCCAAACACAAGCAAAGTATTATCTCAAATCAGCAATCAAAACTCAGCAGCAGTTTGCATTTAGAGACACTTAAAACCATTATAGTGTAGTGCATATAATATGCAAATAACCAGGTAAGCCTCAGTGAAATGCCTATTTACATACAATTCTTGAAGGTGCTGGATATGTGTTGTCATACTTAATTATTTCTGAATCAACACTGTTTAAAATTAATTTCTCAGTTTATTTTGGTTTCATTCACTAAAGATGTCATCCAAAGCCTTTTCAGAAGAAGAAAAAACTCCCTTCACACTCAAAACTGACTGTACATTCTCAGATATACTACCTAGCACATGAATATTGTGGATCTGGTCTTCTCTGCCATTGTTCAGTGCCATTTCACTTCCATAATGTTAAATGAGGTAAACTCTCTCTGATTCATGTTACTGTTTGAAAGAATTTATAGCCTTTGTACCTACTTCATGAGTCAATGGTATGGATCTCCCAGATGTAAGACTAGTAGTTGACATAGTCTTAAATGATTTTCATTATGTAAAGTTTTCCAAACTTGAAGAGGAATAGAAAGTGGATCATAGATGGATGTACATGAGGACAGAGTGGCTGGAGAGCAGCCAGG
>WAAF01015073.1:1893-13779 GCA_013400475.1 Tricholaema leucomelas
GATGGGGGGGCTGGTTATGTGGGATGGGGGGGCTGGTTATGTGGGATGGAGGGGCTGGTTATGTGGGATGGGGGGGCTGGTTGTGTGGGATGGGGGGGCTGGTTATGTGGGATGGGGGGGCTGGTTATGTGGGATAGCTGCCCTTGAAGCTGCATCCCAGGTCTCAGAGCAGAGGCTGAGCAGAAGGTGTTGCTATCACCCGCGTGGTCACTTTTGGACCTGTCATTTCATGGCTGAGGCAGCAGGGAAGAGCAGCAGTTGCATGGTGCTCAGGTCTGTGTCACCCTGCCAGGCTGACTGTGGGTGCCTGTGTCACTCTATTTCTCTCCTCAGTGTGCTGTGGGCCATGAGTATGTGGCTGATGTTGGGAAGCACTCCTCGCAGACTGATGCAGCCCAGGGCTTCGGGGGGAAGTTTGGAGTCCAGCGGGACCGAGCTGACAAGGTGTGTTGCAGACTGCAGCTGAAGCCTCTGCTGGTGGCCTGTGCTCAGCCCCTGCCACACTCTGCTTGCATTTGAGGTGATGGCTGCAGTTTGCCAGGTGCTGGTGGGTGCAGGTCTAGGCATGCCATGCACCACAGAAGCATGCAGCTCAGCCCCTGCACACAGGACAACGGTGACAGATGTGGCACTTGTGAACTGTGGTGACTCTGCTGTGCATCACCAGTCTTGCACTGCCCTGTTCAGGGGGCTGTAGGGTTTTGCATCTCCAGACCCCTAAGCTGTTTCACACACAGTGTCTGGCTGTGGCAGGACTGGATGGTGGCAGCAGGCTGCTGTCCCTCCCCTGCCCAGCCTGATGTCAGATGCTGCCCAAACGCCCTGCCTGCTGATAGGCTTGAGACCAGGATCATGCCCATCTTACCTGGAGCCTGTGGGATCTTGTGAGGGCTCCTTCCTGGGCATGCTGCCCCAAGGACAGCAGGGGTGCTGTGAGGGGCTGAGGAAGCCTGGACCAGCCCAAGAGTGGCCCCTGGAGCAGGGTGGGCAAGACCTAGCATGGCCATCAGGACAACTGACATTCCCCCCTTCTCGTTCCAGTCAGCGCTGGGCTTTGAATACAAGGCTGAAGTGGAGAAACACTCATCCCAGAAAGGCAAGTCCATGCCATGTCTGGCCCCTTGACACTTTGCTCAGCTGCTCTTCTGCTCCCAAGTCCCCATGCTGTCTGCCATTGCACTGTCTCCTTTGCTATCCCCCTCCAGTCTCTTGTTTGAGATTCCTGATCCCAGACCATTGCAGCTCCCTCCCCTGCTCTTCTGTCACCACCCTTCTGTGGTACCTTGTGCTTGCTTCTGTTCTGCTTTGATGGAAACCACATCATGGCTGAGCACAGCAGATACCCCCAGGTACATCTCCAAAGGGTCTCTGATATTTCCTTTCATCTAGGGGTCACTCTGAGCTCCAGAGGGAACCCAGTGCTGGTTTAACAAGAAAATAACTGGATCACGTTTGGGTCAGGGCAGTCCCAAGTACAAATCCAGGCTGGGCACAGAGTGGCTCCAGAATTGTCTGGAAGAGAAGGAATTGGGGGGGTCAGTTGGTGACAAAGTCCCCAGGAGCCAGCATTGGTTGCTGGCAGCCTAGAGTCAGCTGTGTGCTGCCTGCAGCCAGAGCAGGGAGAGCAGCAGCACAGGGAGGGGATTCTGCCCCTCTGCTCAGACCTCACCTGCAGCACTGCCTCCAGCTCTGGTGCCCCCAGCATAGGAGAGACGTGGAGCTGCTGGAGAGGGTCCAGAGGAGGCCACAAAGATGATCAGAGGGCTGGAGAACCTTCCTTGGTGACAGGCTGGGAGAGTTGGGGCTGTTCAGCTTGGAGAAGAGAAAGCTCCAGGGAGACCTTAGAGCAACCTTCCAGCACCTGAAGAGGGCTACAAGAAAGCTGGGAAGGGACTTTTGGCAAGGGTTTCTAGTGATAGGATGAGAGGGAATGGACTGGAGCTTGAGGAGGGCAGATTTAGACTGAAGATTGTGAAGAAATTCTTTCCAGTGAGGGTGGGGAGGCACTGGAACAGGCTGCCCAGGGAGGTTGTGGATGCCCCATCCCTAGAGGTGTTCAAGGCCAGGTTGGGTGAGACCTTGAACAACCTGGGCTGGTGGAAGGTGTCACTGCCTGTGGCAGGGCATTTGGAACTAGATGGTCTTGAAGGTCCCTTCTAACCCAAACCATTCTATGGAGCTGTATCAGAAGGCTGCTTTGAGAATTTCATGTCTCCAGGCCGTGTAAACCCACAGAAATCCCTTGGGATAAAATGAAAACTTTAGAAACAGGGAGTTGGGTTGGGTTTTTTTTTCCCACCCTAGAAGGTAACAGCCTGAAAGGTCCATTTCACTGTGGTCTAGTGGGCAGATCATTATTTACTCAAGGGTAAGTTTAAGAAATGTTGAGGACTTTCAGTTTCATCCACCCTTAAGTGAGCCATCTTCTGTGAGGCAGAGAGCCACTGGCTTGGATGCAAAATGTTTCTGGATGCAAAATGTTTCTGGAAGCAAAATGTTTCTTTGTGCATAGTTCTCCAGATCACAGTCTTCTGGAGATGCCCCAAGATCATCCTCTAGGAGTGGGGTCAGGGAACAAAGAGAGGTGCCATCATCCACGAAGATGCTCAGAGGGCTGCAGCAGCTCTGCTATGAGGACAGGCTGAGAGAGTTGGGGCTCTGCAGCCTGGAGAAGAGAAGGCTTCGAGGAGACCTTAGAGTGGCTTTGCAGTATCTGAAGGGAGCCTACAGGAAGGCTGGGGAGGGACTATTGACAAGGTCTGGTAATGTCAGGACGAGGGGGAATGGGTTTGAACTGGCAGAGGGGAGATTTAGACTGGATGTTAGGAGGAAGTTCTTTCCAGTGAGGGTGGTAAGGCACTGGAACGGGTTGCCCAGGGAGGTTGTGGCTGCTTCCTCCCTGGAGGTGTTTAAGGCCAGGCTGGATGAGGCCTTGAGCAGCCTGCTCTAGTGGGAGGTGTCCCTGCCTATGGCAGGAGGTTGGAGCTGGATGATCCTTGAGGTCCCTTCCAACCTAAACCATTCTATGATTCTATGATCTCCTCCTTCTGAAGGGCAGGGTTTGGAAAAGGAGTTGCAGAGCAGGTCTCTGAAAGAGTGTCTGTGCAGCTAGCAGCTAGTTAGGATGGAGGCTGAACTTCCATGGGCGTCAGCCAGGGATGAGGCAGTCCTTAGGGAAAACCTAAATTCATGAGTCAGAGAATGCCAGCATGGAGAAAATCTAAATCCATGAGTCACAGCATGCCAGCATGATGGGGTTGGAAGGGACCTCCAGAGATCATTCAGTCCAACCCCCTGCCGAAACAGACTTGCCTAGGTCACGGTACATGAGTAGGAGATGGAGAAGGGGAGATGCGAGGAACAGCTGGTCCAGAGTGCAAGACAGTCTAGGGGCAAGCTGGAGCCACGGTCTGCAGAATTAGAAGCTTCTGCTCTTGCTGCAGCATCTAGAGCCAGTGGTCTCCTTGTAGAGCTGAGGTTCCATCACAGCAGATGTAAGCAGTACCACAAAGGGTTGCCATTTCTTCCCTGCTGTCATGGGTTCAATACTCTCAAGCCTTTGAGGACGTTGCTAGACCGCAGGCTCAAATCCTTGCCCATGCTTGAGTGGGGTGGGGGATGCCCAGGCTTGGCAGTGCCTAGGTCTTGCCGTGAGTGTCTGAGCAGCCACTGCCTCCCCAGCTGCCTTTGGCACATCACTTTTATTCCCTGCCCTTTCAGCCTGCTGTATCTGCTGCTGCTACGACTCCAGCTTGCTCTGTGCACCTGTTGCCATTGGCCTTCATCCTTGGTAGCCCTCGAGGTGCTCCTTGCTTTGGCCCCCCTACAACCCCTCTTGCTTTTCCTGGTGTCTGGGGTTCTAATTTAAATTCCCAGAGACTCTAATAATTTTGATAGAACCACTGACAATTTATATTAATTGCCCTTCCCTCTCCCCTCCTTCATTCCCCAAAGAAAGGAATTGGAAGTGAGAGGAAAAGGTAAGCCCACCCAAATAAATCAGTCTCACTCGATTTGGAAGTTAAAAGGGGAAAGTTTAACAATAACTTAAAAAGGGTATCAAAGGTAGGGAGGTTACAAAAGGTGTAGGGAAGGAGAGGATAACAAACACAAAAAGGTATGAATACAACCCGAGTTTGTGATGGTGGTGGCCACGGGTGTGGAGAAAATGCAGGGAGGTGCAGGAAGAGATGCAGGGAGGTGCAGGGAGAGATGCAGTGTGGTCCAGGGAGCGGTCGAGAGGGGGTCCAAGAGCCAGAGAACAGGAAGTCCCCCTGCTTTTAAGGGACAGGAACTGGGAGTGGGCTAACCATCACCTGGGGGTGTTCAGACCCACCCCTGGGGAGGGATCAGGACCACCTGAGGTCAGGTTTTGAGCTCAGGAACACTTCTCCTGGCGTGTTAACCCTATACACCTGGCATCATCCCTTCCGCTTCTCAGACCCTCGCCCCTGCCGCTTCGTGCCCGCCCCTGCTGCTTCTCCCCTGTGCTCCCCACCCCGTCTTTTACCCCCTCCTCTCAACAAGCCCCATGCTTGGGGCAGCATTTCACTCCTTGCACCATCTCAGATTACTCCAGAGGCTTTGGTGGCCGTTACGGTGTGGAAAGAGACAAGGTGGACAAAGCCGCGGTGGGCTTCGACTACAAGAGCCAGGCAGAGAAGCATGACTCTCAGAAAGGTGAGCTGGGGAGCCCAGAGCTGCAGGGCTGGAGCTTACTGGGGCTCTGTGCTTACTTTTCACATCAGCAGTGGAGAAGTTTCAGGGAGACTTAGACAGGCTGAGAGCTGGGCAGGCAGAAATGGATGCTGCTGGACGAGAAGCTCAACAGACAGGAGCCAGCAGTGTGCACTTGCAGCCCAGAAAGCCAACCAGAGCCTGGGCTGCAGCAGGAGAAGTGTGGCCAGCAGGGCCAGGGAGGTGATTCTCCTCCTCTACTCCTCTCTGCTGAGACCTCACCTGCAGTACTGCATCCAGTTCTGGAGCCTCCATTACAAGAGGGATGTGGAGATGCTGGAGTGTGTCCAGAGAAGGGCCAGGAGGATGCTCAGAGGGCTGCAGCAGCTCTGCTGTGAGCACAGGCTGAAAGAGTTGGGGCTGTGCAGGCTGGAGAAGAGGAGGCTGTGAGGTGACCTTCTTGTGGCCTTCCAGGATCTGAAGGGGGCTACAAAAGAACTGGGGTGGGACTTTTCAGGCTGTCAGGGAGTGACAGGACTGGGGGGAATGGAGCAAAGCTGGAGGTGAGGAGAGTCAGCCTGCAGGTGAGGAGGAAGTTGTTGAGCATGAGAGTGGTGAGAGGCTGGAATGGGTTGCCCAGGGAGGTGGTTGAGGCCCCATGACTGGAGGTGTTTAAGGCCAGGCTGGATGAGGCTGTGGGCAGCCTGCTCTAGGGTAGGGTGTCTCTGCCCTTGGCAAGGGGGTTGGAACTGGCTGATCCTTGTGGTCCCTTCCAACCCTGAGTGATTCTATGATTCTAAATTGAATGAAATTCAGCAATGGCAGGTGTGGAGTCTTGCACCTAGGGAAAAGAAACAATCCCAGGTACTGGTGTAGGTTGGGGATTGACCTGTTGGAAAGCAGTGAAGGGGAAAGGGAGCTGGGGGTCCTAGTTGGTGGGAGGTTGATCATGAGCCAGCAATGTGCTCTCGTGACCAGGAGGGCCAATGCCATTCTGGGGTGTATTAGAAGGGCTGTGGTTAGTAGGTCGAGAGAGGTTCTCCTGCCCCTCTACTCTGCACTGCTGAGGCCACATCTGGAGTACTGTGTCCAGTTCTGGACCCCCTAGTTCGAGAGGGACATAGAACTGCTTGAGAGAGTCCAGCACAGAGCCACAAGGATGATGAAGGGAATGGAACATCTCTGTTACAAGGAGAGCCTGAGGGAGCTGGGGCTGTGCTGCTTGGAGAGACTGAGAGGTGACCTCAGCAATGGTTATCAATATGTGCAGGTGAGTGCCAGGAGGCTGGAGCCAGGCTCTGCTGAGTGATGCCCACTGACAGCAAAAGGGACAATGGTTGGAAGCTGAGGCATAGGAAGTTTCATTTAAACATGAGGAGGAATTTTTCCACTTTGAGGGTGACAGAACCCTGGAGAAGGCTGCCCAGGGGGGTTGTGGAGTCTCCCTCTCTGGAGATACTCAAGACCTGCCTGGATGCATTTGTGCATGATCTGGTCTGGGTGCTCCTGCTCTGCAGAGGGGTTGGACTGGATGAGTTCTAGGTGCTCCTGCTCTGCAGAGGGGTTGGACTGGATGAGTTTTCAAGGTTCCTTCCAGCCTCAGATACTCTGTGGTTCTGTGATGTGTGTGTCCACTGCCTGCTGAAGGGTGAGGATAGCCACGGCACACTGCCGTGTGGCTGCTGAAGGGAGACCAGCCTGAATGAAGAGCAGCAGCAGAGATCCATGGGCACAGAGATCTCCTGGGTAGTGTTTCACCAAAGAAAGGGGTCAGGGCTCAGGCCAGGCAGCTGTTAGGAGCAGGTTACATGTCCCAGGAAGTGGAGAGGGGGCTGCTGCAGCAGCCACCACGGGGGTATCTTGCCTTGCTCCGTTGGCTTTCTCCCAGGTCCTGGGCAAGGGAGAACTTATTGCCTCTGATCTGCCTTCTCTTTCCCTCCCGTATCTCTTCTCTTCCATGCCATGATCTGCATCACCGTGGCCGAAGACTATGCTGTGGGCTTTGGTGGGAAGTTTGGGGTCCAGAGGGATCGTCAGGACAAGAGTGCCCTGGGCTGGGACCATCAGGAGGAAATTCAGCCCCATGCTTCTCAGACAGGTAGGACAATGGTAGAGGTGGCAGCACAGCTTCCTTGGAGCACACACAGACCCTCCAGCTAATGGTTCACTCTTGCCAGAAATCCAGCTCGTGGTGGAGCAGCAGGGACCTTGTGAACCTCCAGAGTATCACAGTCTCACAGTATCACCAAGGTTGGAAGAGACCTCACAGATCATCAAGTCCAACCCTTTACCACAGAGCTCAAAGCTAGACCATGGCACCAAGTGCCAGGAGGGCAAACTCCACCAGAGGAGGTGCCAGCAGGGGGTGTGGAGTGCAGGACCCTCAGGCAGGCTTCCTAGGCTAGATGGTGATTCCCTGTGAGGTGTGCTCCTAATGGAAGGCTCAAGCAAGGGCTGTCACATGGGGGTGAGGCACAGCAGCTTCAGGAGTGGCTGCAGTGGTGTGTGCTCAGCTTCAGCGAGCACAGCCACGCTGCACTTGCCTGGCATGGCTGGCTTCTCACCCCAGTGCCCAGAGAAGGCATCTTTGCCAGTGCAGGGCACTGAACACCCCTGCACTGTGCTGAAGGGATGAAGGATTGGTCCTCAAAGAGCTGTTGTCCAAAGCATTTTGCCTGTCTTGGCTCTCTTTACTTCTATGTGCAGGAGGATGCAGGCGAAGCTGCCTTGTTTCACTGCACTCTGATACCAGAGGTGCACCCAGAACAGAAATCATCAAATAGTGACCCCTCACCCCTTTTCTTTCCACACAGACTATGCCAAGGGCTTTGGAGGTCGTTATGGGGTCCAGAAGGACAGGGTGGATAAGGTAAGTCGGCATGCTGCATCCTGCAATTGCTTCCTGCTCATCACTGCTGCCAGAGGAGGGAGGCTTTGCAGGTGGAGATGAGGTCTCAGTGCACAGCCCTGCAAGACTGAGGCCTCTGCCCATGAAGGTGCAGAGGAATGCAGCTCGGGGACACCACAGTGCAGGGAACAGATACATCAGGTCCCTGGGCAGATTGCCAGGCTCCTTTCCATGTTACCAGTGAGTGCTTCTGCCTGGAGTGCCCACCCCTGCTGTCCCACGCAGGGGTCACGTCGCCACTGTGCAGCCTCCTCTGCTCGGCTCCACGCAGCATTTTCAGTCCCTGGGATGCCACCCTTCAGCAGGAGAAGCCCCTGCCCTCAGCTGGAGGGCAGCAGCACTCCCACAGCATGGGAGGCACCAGGGCTGCAGCCAGCAGCTCCACAGGGCTGTGCCGGATGGTGGGCACAGCCGGGGACAAAGCTTGAGCCAGAGCCAGCAGGGCATCTCAGCACTGGCCTTGCCCAAAAGCTGCACACTTCCTCCACTTCCCCTTGCAGAGTGCTGCAGGCTTTGATGAGATGGCAGCTCCCAGCTCCTCCTATGAGAAGACAAGCCCTCAGGATGCAGGTGAGTCTTGGGCTTGGTGGGCTCCAGCTCCCTCTAGCAGCACCCTGCAGGCATGCGCTGTGGTGGGACGTGCGTTAATCATAGAATCACAGAATCATAGAATGGTTTAGGTTGGAAGGGACCTCAAGGATCATCCAGCTCCAACCCCCTGCCATAGGCAGGGACACCTCCCACTAGAGCAGGCTGCTCAAGGCCTCATCCAGCCTGGCCTTAAACACCTCCAGGGAGGAAGCATCCACAACCTCCCTGGGCAACCTGTGCCAGTGTCTCACCACCCTCACTGTAAAGAACTTCCTCCTAACATCCAGTCTAAATCTCCCCTCTGCCAGCTTAAACCCATTCCCCCTCGTCCTGACATTACCAGACCTTGTCAATAGTCCCTCCCCAGCCTTCCTGTAGGCTCCCTTCAGATACTGCAAAGCCACTCTAAGGTCTCCTCGAAGCCTTCTCTTCTCCAGGCTGCAGAGCCCCAACTCTCTCAGCCTGTCCTCATAGCAGAGCTGCTGCAGCCCTCTGAGCATCTTCGTGGCTCTCCTCTGGACTGGCTCCAGCAGTTCCATGTCCTTCTTGTGCTGGGGGCTCCAGAACTGCACACAGTACTCCAGGTGGGGTCTGAGGAGAGCAGAGTAAAGGGGCAGAATCCCCTCCCTTGCCCTGCTGCCCACACTGCTCTTGCTGCAGCCCAGCACAGGGTTGCTGTCTGGGCTGCATGTGCACACTGCAGGCTCATGTTGAGCTTTTCATCAACCCAGACCCCCAGGTCCTTCTCCTCAGGGCTGCTCTCAGCCATTCCCCACCCAGCCTGGAGCTGTGCCTGGGATTGCACCGACCCAGGTGCAGGACCTTACACTTGGCCTTGTTAAACGTCATGAGGTTGGCCTGGGCCCACCTCTGCAGCCTGTCCAGGTCCCTCTGGATGGCATCTCTGCCCTCCAGCAAGTCAACTGTGCCACACAGCTTGGTGCCATCTGCAAACTTGCTGAGGGTGCACTCAATTCCTCTGTCCATATCACTGACAAAGATGTTACAGAGCACTGGTCCCACCACTGACCCCTGAGGAACACCACTTGGCACCGGTCGCCAGTTGGAGGGGCAGAAAGTGCCTGACCTGCAAGTTCCTCTGGGAGCAGGCGGAGCTCTGGACGCTTGGGGTGGTGGAAAGAAGGCTTTGGGCAGGCTTGCTCAAATGTCTTCTCCACAGGAGCTTCTGGAGGCACCAGCAGCCTGCGGTCCCGCTTTGAAAACATGGCAAAGGCAGCAGAGGAGGAGAGCAGGAAGCAGGCTCAGGAGGAGAGGCCGAGGCAGAGGCGCCAGGCAGCTCCACCACAGGTGAGCCCTGGCCACCATGCTGTGGCCTCCATGGCATGTGGAATGGGCTGTTTCTTAGGGCCATGCAGCTCCATCTTCTTCTGCCTGGTGTTTCGGCAGCAATCTCTTGCCTAAAGTGCTTCCGTGTCGCTGGTGAACCCCACATCAGGCATTGGACTTTCCTTGCTGGCCCTGCCTGCACTCACCTGTGTCCCCTGTGCTTTGCCCCAGGCTCCTCCTTGATTCTGGTGCCTGGCAAACATCCTGGTTGCACCTTCTCAGTGCTGCCAGCCCAGCAACTGGGCTTCTCCATGCTGGGAACTGCACCCAAACCTTCACCCTTACAAGGCCTCCTGCATTCGGTGTGCAGTTGAGGTTGCACCAGTACAGCATTCTCTGGTTGCCCAGAGGTGGTGGAGTTTCCATCCATGGAGCTATTCCAAGCCCACCTCGAGCACTCTGTTCTAGCTGACTCTGTCTTAGTTGAGGAGTTGAACTAGATGATCTCCAGAGGTCAGTTCTCCTCAAGACCACTTTCAGCAGACCTCCCCTACCCAGTCATTGCAGGCCTGTTAGGTGCACAGTTCCTAGGGCAGGTTTCTGGATTTCAGACAGGGTGGCACTTTTCTGAGTTACTCTGTTGGGAATGGGAACAAACATGGCTCTGGAGCTCATTCAGAGGAGACTGAGGGGGGTCTGATGGCTTTTCTCCAGCAGGATATCCCCCAGAGAGAGAAGGACCACACAGCAGCAGCTGTGCCAGCTGCACCAGCCGTGCCAGCAAAGATGCCCAGCAGCGCCGCCCGAGACAGGCCTGCGACACAAGAAGAACAGGTACCAAGGTGGGCTGGGGCCAGGCAGGACAGGGAGCAGGAGAGAGTGGCACCTGAGGGGCTGTGTTTTAGCCCTGCAGGAAGCAGCAGGCTGCAGTCGTGAACAGGGGAGGCTTTGGAAAGGGTGAGGTGGGAAGCACTGGGATGGTGCTGGGACACGGCTGCACAGCACCTTACTTCATCAGACAGGCTCTTGGGCTAGGTCAGTGCTGTGGCAGTACCTTGAGCTCAGCTCTGTGAGCCATGAGGGTCTGCCCAGCAGTGCCAGGTGCCCGTTCAGCAGCTGAGGTGTTTCCCCACGAAGCAGAGGACAATGATCCGTTAGTGTTGTGGCAGCACTAAAGGCACCTGCAGCGGAGCAGGAGCCCTGCTGCTGGGTGCTGTGCAGCCACGGGAGAGCTGTCTGCAGTGGGACGTCTGCAGGTGACTCTCCTGTCGCTGTCTCACTTGATGGCAGCAGACCAAAAGGGAGGATGAGGAAACACCACCCGTGTTGCCACCAAGACCAGCAGATCTGGGAGAGGAGCTGTGCCAGATCCCCAGTCAGCATCAGCCCATCTACAGTGAGAGCTTGGATGTTGGTGGGGACTACGAGGAGCTGCTAGACCCCTCTGACTACTGCGATGGGACCAGTGGAGATGCTGACTATGAGGAGCTGCCAGCAGCCTCAGAAGAGCCAGAGGCCATCTATGATGATGGAGGAGATGGAGGTGAAGAATATGAGGAGATCCTCCCTGAGAAGCCCGGCCAGAGGCAGCCCTACCTGGGTGAGTACTGATGGAAAAGGCCACGGCTCAGGGAGCTGCTGTCTGTCTGCACACCCCACTGGGTGTGTGTGACAGACTCCAGAGGGAATTTGTTTCCTGAAGGCGACTATGATCAGGGTAGCAGCTCATGATGATGGAGACCTGGTTGTCTCCCACGCCCTTGCCCTGCTCTAAGGTGTGAGATCAGCAGCAGGGGATCTGCTGGAGCAGAGAAGGCTGCTGTGGGCTCTGAAGAAGCTGGAGCTGGAATGATAGAACTGTCAGGGCTGAAAGGGACCTCAAACATCATCCAGTTCTGACCCCCCTGCCATGGCCAGGGACACCTCACACTAGATCAGGTTGCTCAGAGCCACATCCAGACCTCAGGGATGAGGCTTCTACCACCTCCCTGGGCAACCTGTTCCAGTGTCTCACCACCCTCATGCTGAAGAACTTCTTCCTAACATTCAATCTGAACCTACTCACTTCTAGTTTTGTACCATTCCCCCCAGCCCTATCACTACCTGACAGCCTAAAAAGTCCCTCCCCACCTTTCCTGCAGTCCCCTTCAGATACTGGAAGGCCACAAGGAGGTGTCCTTGGAGCCTTCCCTTCTCCAGACTGAACAACCCCAACTCTCTCAGTCTGTCTCCATAGCAGAGCTGCTGCAGCCCTCTGAGCATCCTCCTGGCCCTGCTCTGGACACACTCCAGCATCTCCACATCCTTCTTGTAATGGGGCTCCAGAACTGGATGCAGTACTCCAGGTGGGGTCTCAGCAGAGAGGAGCAGAGGGGGAGAATCACCTCCCTCACCCTGCTGGCCACACTTCTGCTGCAGCCCAG
>WAAF01015077.1:8077-30216 GCA_013400475.1 Tricholaema leucomelas
TTTCCTGTAGGCTTCCTTCTGTGATGGTTTGGGTATCCCCTGCCCCCCACACTTTAGAAATCACCCAGACTAGACTCAGTCGGCTCTGGAAATTTGAATGAAGCTTATATTTACAGCTGGCACAATTTACAAGCAGATATTTACAGCATATACAGCTATATACAGAAATAGACAATGTAAAAAGGTAATACAAACACAATTCCCCTCCCAGAAACCTGAGTCCCCAGGAGGGGCTCTCAACCACCCCACCACCTTCCTGAGCAACCCATTCCAATGCCAATCACTCTCTCTGTCAAGAACTTCCTCCTAACCTCCAGCCTAGACCTCTTGTGGTACAACTTGAGACTGTGTCCCCTTGTTCTGTTGCTGGTTGCCTGGCAGAAGAGATCAGCCCCCACCTGGCTACAACCTCCCTTCAGGTAGTTGTAGCCAGCAATAAGGTCACCCCTGAGCCTTCTCTATTCTGTAAAGGCTCTTGGGATAATAGCTTCTTTCTAAGATTTTTTTTATATGTATTTCATATGTTCACCAATAAAATCTCAATTATAAGAAACATCTCTGAAAGCCATGGAGGTTAGGATCTCCAGTGAGTAGCATCTGCAAAACAAAGATGTTTCAGAGGTGCATCCTTGACACACAAGCCCAGGGTAGCCTATAGGTATCCCTGTGCCTACCACTGCAATTGTTGCTGATTGGAATCATCCCTTGAAGGTTATTTTGTGACCTGTACAAAATGGATTTAACACCCAACAGCAATTACTGTGTTGACCGCTCTCTCCATTATATAATGCCATATTGGTCCTGGTTTGGATCACCTTTGACACCTCAGAAACAATATGTACACAATGAACTTTTTTATATGACTCTACTGCAAGTTTCTTTCCTGCTATAGTAATGTACACTTATGAGCAACCAGAAGTAAGCTTATATTGTTCTTCTTTATGCCCTGCCTACTCTTGGGATGATGAAGCATTGGATACACAATGCCTTTATCTGTTCCATTAAATTTTGCTATTCTCTAGCACTGAGACCAACTCAAATGAGCAGTGTTAAACCCTTTACTCACAAAGATAGTACCCTTCCAGCTGTCTACTGGAAATAGTCTCTGGTCTCTGCCACATCACAGACAACACTTCTTTTCTTTCATGGAAACATTGCCAGGGATTGCTAAAACAAGGAAAATTTTCTTGTATAATCTAATTTGTTAATGTTGAGGGAGACATCTTGTCCCTGCAGCACTACTGAATATCAGTGAAATCCCTTTCTGAGCACATGTCTGGATAATAATGTACAAAGACACCTCAACATCATGCATAAAATCATTATAATACTTGCACTAACATGTTTGTGTAATGAACATAAATTTGGGAATTCTTTGATGAAAAATGTTTACCTTAATTTTAGACCAGAATTTAAAGGAGGATCAGAGGAGAAAATTGTGTTGTGTTTTTTTTGCTGAGATGATAGAGTTAATTTTCTTCATGATAGCTTGCGTGGGGCTGCATTTTGGATCTGTGCTTGAAACAGTATTGATAACACAGTGATGTTTTTGTTATTGCTGAGCAGTGCTTATACAGAGTCAAGGCCTTTTCTGCTTCTCTCCCCACCATCTAGTAGAATAGGAGATGAACTGCAGTTTTGGAGGAGATACAGCTGAGACAGCTGACCACAACTGACCAAAAGGCTGTTTCATGCCTTGTGGTGTCACTTCCAGCATATAAACTGGGGGAAAAAAGATGGAAAGGAGAAAAGGGGCACTTGGAATTTTGGTGCTTGTCTTTCCACCATTAGACATTGAATCACAGAATCATAGAACCATGGAATCAGGGAATCACAGAATAGCCTGAGGTGGAAAGGACCCTGATGATTATCTGACTCCAACTCCTGCCATGGATAGGGATACCTTACACTAGCCCATGTTGCTCAAAGCCTCATCCAGTCTGATGTTTAAAGACTTCCAGCAATGAATCCATGACTTCTTTGGGCCCTGCTTTCCTGGAGATGGTTGAACAGCTGCTTCTGATGGGAAGTGATGAATTCTTTCCTTGGTTTGCTTTGCTTTTTCAGGCAGCTTTTGCTTTACTTATTAAACTGCCTTTATTACAACCTGTCAATTCTTTTCACTTTTACCCTTCAGACTCTTCTCCCCATCCCACCATGTGGGAGGAGTGAACAACTATCTCGGTGGCACTAAGGTGCTGGCCACAGCAAAACCACAGAAATGATTGACTGGTCTGGGATTTGCAAAATGCCCTCCTGAGATTTCTGGATCAAGTCATGATATGTACTATTCTCTCTTTTAATGACAGGTCAGATGACACATTGGCCTCATATATATGAAATGCATATATGAGGAGTGTCAAAATTCTACTTCAGGTAAGAGCTGGGGGACATTTTCAATACAACTCTTTTTGCCTAACTATCCTCTGTTGTAACATGAGGAACACCACCTGAACACGAGCCAGCAGTGTGCCCAGGTGGCCAAGAGAGCCAATGGCATCCTGGCCTGCATCAGGAATGGTGTGGCCAGCAGGAGCAGGGAGGTCATTCTGCCCCTGTACTCTGCACTGGTTAGACCACACCTTGAGTACTGTGTTCAGTTCTGGGCCCCCCAGTTTAGAAGGGACATTGAGATGCTTGAGCGTGTCTAGAGAAGGGCAATGAGGCTGGTGAGAGGCCTCGAGCACAGCCCTACGAGGAGAGGCTGAGGGAGCTGGGATTGTTTAGCCTGGAGAAGAGGAGGCTCAGGGGAGACCTTATTGCTGTCTACAGCTAACTGAGGGGTGGTTGTAGCCAGGTTGGGGTTGCTCTCTTCTCTCAGGCAGCCAGCACCAGAACAAGAGGACACAGCCTCAAGCTACGCCAGGGGAAATTGAGGCTTGAGGTGAGGAGAAAGTTCTTCACTGAAAGAGTCATTGGCTACTGGAATGGGCTGCCCAGGGAGGTGGTGGAGTCGCCATCCCTGGAGCTGCTCAAGGCAGGATTGGACGTGGCACTTGGTGCCATGGTCTAGCCTTGAGCTCTGTGGTAAAGGGTTGGACTTGATGATCTGCGAGGTCTCTTCCAACCTTGGTGATACTGTGATACTGTGATACTGTGATAACACATGTGCTGGGGGAATGCCTTTACTAACAGCAAAGTCTTTTTAGACTGGCAGCAAAAATCCACCTAGTCAGAGAAAAGTACCCACTCAAATAATTAAAAACCAAACAACCAAACAAAAAGGAGCTCTGTTACTGTCCAAATTACCTAGTGTGATGGTTATAACCAGTGGTTAAAAGAGAAACAAAACAAGAAATGGACAAATTAAATGGCAAAAAGAATTAAAAAAAGGTTAAAAAAATCATTTATGAAGCAGACAGTTTCAAAAAGCTTTCATACCAGGAATAGGGCACCATTACAATGAGAAAACCTTTAATTATGTTGTAAAGGTCTGATATTCCACAGAAATGTCATTTCAAAATAAACTTCTAACAGTTAATTATCAGTGATATTTAACTTGTGGGAAAATTAAATATCACCACATACTCCTGTGATCATTTTATTGCTTTTGTAGACATTTTAATATTTTAATGGTTTCCAAGTAACAATGAAAAAGGCATGGCACCAAGTATGTTTTCTTGGCTTTCTGTGCCTAACCATATAACCTTTTCTTTGTCGTCTTCATACAAAACTGAGATCTGAGTCAGTCAGGGACAGGACTGAGAGGAAACCTTTTGGGAATAAATGTGAGACTAAACTTTGCATGATTTTCTTTCCCAACATGATTCCTGGGACAGAATTTTTATTAACAGTTATAATTAGAAATAGAATGCTGAATGAACAAATATTGAAGTCCTATCAGCATTCAGCTAGCAAATCAGGTGGATGTGCAGTGTTCCAGTTAGTGACCTGTGCATTATCTGAGGCTTCTAAAATGTGCCGTGTGGTTGGACCTAAGGATGTCTGCAGTGACCCTTAGCATGCACAGACTGGAAGACTGAGAGAAGAAACCTCCTATGCTGTTGTTGTGTAAATCAATACTGTACAAGCTAAAGGACTGAGATTGTCAGGAAAAGGTATGAATTTTAATGCCAGAGAGGACTATATGTGAATGACTCAACCAGCTCTTCTGATTGAATTGGCTCCAGAAATTGATAGGTTCAACTAGCCTCAACCGGTTGTGTGTTATACATCTCTCTCTAAGGGTAGCCAGTGAAAATATGAATCATTAAAAGGGATTTGACTCAAGAATACCTACTTGTCCCTCACTGCAACATTTAATTACCTGCTTCTAGCAATTGTATTCAGCTCCAAACATCATGCCACCAAAATTTCCAAAATGAATACTATTATTACCTTTAAGATTCAAGTCACCCTGATAGGAGCACTATTAAAACAAACAAACAAACAAACAAACAGGCAGGAAAAGGATAGAATAGTAATTGAAAGATCTGTATAGGTCTTATTATTGTGTTTAACATTAGCTGAAATGCTCACCCAAACTCTGACATCATGGGGCTTTACTAAAATATAACATGATTTCACAGTCTCACAGTATCACCAAGGTTGGAAGAGACCTCACAGATCATCAAGTCCAACCCTTTACCACAGAGCTGAAGGCTAGACCATGGCACCAAGTGTCACGTCCAACCTTGCCTTGAACAGCCCCAGGGACGGTGACTCCACCACCTCCCCGGGCAGCCCATTCCAGTGGCCAATGACTCTGGAAATTGAAGGTATTGCATTCTTTTTTTTGACAAAGTGGGCAATATCTTGTATGGAATCATACAATTAATGGTGTTGCTTGCCACTGTAAACTAACCTATGTGCTATCTGACCTTCAGAGACACTGTGTGCTATTTTAAAGCTAGCAGAATTGAATCTGACAATGGTAGAGGCAAGTGCCAGATGGCTGGAAATCTACCCGGTTCTACATGCTACTGCACGTAACACCCAAAGCATCCCATACTGTGAGACTGGATACTTTCATGACAGAAAGGAAATCCACCTCAAATTTCAACAGTGCGTAAAGATGGCAAGAATGTCGTAAGTCTAGAACTTGCAGGACCTCTACAGGCTGGAGACAGAGTGGCTGGAGAGCAGCCAGGCAGAAAGGGACCTGGGGGTGCTGGCAAATAGTAGGTGAACATGAGTCAGCAGTGTGCTCAGGTGGCCAAGACAGCCAATGGCATCCTGGCCTGGATCAGGAACAGTGTGGCCAGTAGGACAAGGGAGGTTATTCTGCCCCTGTGCTCAACATTGGTCAGGCCACATCTTGAGTACTGTGTCCAGTTCTGGGCTCCCCAATTCAAGAGAGATGTTGAGATACTGGAACATGTCCAGACGTGCTAGTTTGAAGCTAGCTAGAATGTTTTGGTGAGAAGAACTAGATTACAGGCTATGAAAGGAAAACAATGGTGATGTCTACTTTGCTCATAGGCTTGCTGAGATGTATAAAAACAAAAGTCAAAACACGAAGTCACTTCTGCTGCTGGTGAGCTTGGAGCTGTGTCTCTCTTCTAACCTCACCATCCATTTCTTTAAATAACCCACTTTGCTTCCTAACCCCCCTGGATGAACCTCCATTCTTCCTTGGGACTGAGGTAAGGTTTAGATGGGTAGGGGGAAGGTGAAGGGGTGATTGAGAGCCCCTCCTGGGGACTCAGGTTTCTGGGAGGGCTGTTGTGTTTTTATATTACCTTTTACCTTGTATATTTCTGCATATAGCTGTATATATACTGTAAATATCTGCTTGTAAATTGTGCTAGCTGAAAATATAAGCTTTATTCATATTTCCAGAGCTGGCTGAGTCTAGTCTGCATGATTTACAAAGTGGGGTGGGAGTGGGGTGGGGTGGGGTAGGAAACACTCAAACCACTACACCAGAGAAGGATGACAAAACTGGTGAAGGGCCTGGACAAGGTCAGAGATTGCCTCCTGTTGCCAGCATCCTGTAAGCCTGGAAAGAATCAGAAGCCTCAGCATCTAAAAAACACTGACAGAACCCTCTGCAAGTGTTTGGGCACTGTTTGAAGCTGTAGCAACTCTGCCAGTTGGGAGACTAATATTTTGTGTCTAAATACTTAAAGCCTCTCGTAATTCACCAATTGCCTCCTGCCACAAGCAGAAAAGAACTCCTTGAGTCCATCTAGTGGGCAAAAGGAATGTTGACCTCAAGAACCTTTTCTTCCAGTTCAATTAATGTTTACATATTTTTGCTAGTTATTTCTAGTTCCTGTATTATACATTGATATAAAATTTCCATGACTGTTGCAGAAGAACCTAGTTATGATTAAAAGCAGTGGTTCTGGGGGGTGAGACTCTTAAATACCAAAAATAATAAACAATATTAAATTTTGAAAATCATATCTTGCATCAATTGGTTACCCCTCCATTACAACTGGTAGAGTGAAAGAGCTGCCAGCTGGTTGGAAATAATGCTGCCAATGGGATTTGTACATCCACACCCATAAAATAGTTTTACAGAATACAAGAGAGATTGCTTTAGTAGGTGTTTTATTCTCCTTGGTGCTTCCTGGCAGTAAACCTTTTTATGTTTACGTGTTCATAGATCTGTAAAACCTGCTCCCATCAAAGCAGTTGGAGGCATGTCAGGTAATTTCACTTCTAAGCTGGTAGTATCATAGGTAGTGACACCGGCATTTTAAAGGACTATTTGAGAATCTGCTATTAAAATGAAGAGATAACTCTGAAGAGCCAGGCAAAAGAAATTGCTGGAACACTTCCTCCTTCTCTGGTAAAGAGCTCATGGTAGTGTCCAGAGGTCTGTTAGGATAATTACAGGATTTTCTCTCTCTTTTTCTCAGATACAGGTCTGCTTCCTGTGAGAGATTAAGGATCTGATAGCATTAGAAGTAAGTTGGTTTGAACAGTTTCCAGCTCCAACTCTGTCTCCTCTCCCCCTTCAGAGGCAGCTAATAACACACCTTTTCCTCAAAAAATCCTCTGTGTCCTTAATTCTAAATGCCAGGTCTTAGCACTAAGCCAGCTATTGTGGTGGTGAGAACTGAACTCAATCGATTGGTCTGGATTTATCTCTGCTAGAGGTTTGTTTTACAGTTATTTATTGAACACAATCACAGTATTTTGGTAGGTGAACACACAGCCTACAGCAGAGGTGAAGATGGTACTGCTGCCTTGACTATCTCTTCTTTGGTGCTGCATTGTGTTACTGCTTCATCAGAAAACTACTTTATAACCACTGTTGCAAATTTATGTACTACCTTGCAAACTACTGGTTGCAGAGAACTACACATTTCTTTGTGCAAACTCTTTTACCTCTGCAAAAGGTTGTAGTCTGTTATCAATCTAAATTATCATAGAATCAACCAGATTAGAACAGACCTCCAAGATCATCCAGTCCAACGTATCACCCAGTCCCAGCCAGTCAACTACACCATGGCACTAAGTGCCTCATCTATAGAATCATAGAATCAATCAGGGTTGGAAGGAACCACAAGGATCATCCTGTTCCAACCCCCCTGCTATGGGCAGAGACACCCTTCCCTAGATCAGTCTGGCCAGAGCCTCATCCAGCCTGGCCTTAAACACCTTCAGGGATGGGGTCTCAACCACCTCCCTGAGCAACCCAGTCAAGCCTCTCACCACTCTCATGATGAGCAACTTCCTCCGCACATGCACTCTGAATCTCCCCATCCCCAGCTTTGCTCCATTCCCCCTAGTCCTGTCACTCCCTGATAGCCTAAAAAGTCCCTTCCCAGCTTTTTTGTAGGCCCCCTTCAGATACTGGAAGGCCACAAGAGGGTCACCTCAGAGCCTCCTCTTCTCCAGACTGAACAGCTCCAACTCTTTCAGTCTGTTCTCCTTGGAGAGGTGCTCCAGCCCTCTGATCATCCTCGTGGCCCTTCTCTGGACACACTCCAGCACATCCACATCCTTCTTGTAATGGGGGCTCCAGAACTGGATCCAGTCTTTTTTTGAACATCTCCAGGGATGGCGACTCCACCACCTCCCTGGGCAGCCCGTGCCAATGGCAGGCAGCCCAATCCAATGGCAACCTCATCATTTCCTGCCTGTATAACTAACAAGGGATAGGCATTATTATGGGATTATTACAGATTCACATCTCATGCTTTTATTTCTTCAGGTTCCTGGATAAAATTCTGTTACAAACATAATGAGAAGCACAATTAGATATAACAGACATGGGAGAAACAGGTAGTTACAAATATATGGAGGCGTTTCTTACTGTTTTGAAACAGCTTGTACCATCAAAGTCAAGCAGTTCACCTTTCCAAAGAATGTGAGTTTCCAAAGGAAGTCAACAATTACTTTCAATCTATTCTGAAATATTTTGTTCCAAGTCTGAAAATCCATGAAGAATTAAAAAAAAATAAGCAAAGCTTGAACTGAAATAAATATTTTTTCTATTTTCCAAAGCAAACAATAAATTGTTGCATGGAGAACATTTCTTTGGGATTTGTAGGATACATTTTTTTTTTCAAGTGGAAATAATATTGCTTTTGATTTTTTTAAACATATAACAAATGGTCACAAAACCAGTAAAAGTCCAGAATATTAAATATTTTCTTTTGACTAAAGCTCTGACTCTGAAGGTAGTGAAAAAAGGGCAATAAAAATAAACTCAGTTTAAATTAAAATCATCTTCCCTGACCTTCTCGGAGTTTGTCCGAGTGGTACCGGGTGAGTCAAAGCACAATATCTGGCAATAGATGAACAGTTATTATGCTGGGGGTGATTCTCTGCTGGCTGAAGTGTGTGAAGGTCCCACTCTCTCTCCAAGAACACTTTAATTCAGAGCAACAAGAAGCTTTATGTACACAATTACACCTCTTCCACAATTGCTTCCATCTCTAGAGTGAGGTTTGCAAGGAATAGTGGAAAGAAAACACACACAGTGCCTCAGAACAGAAACTATTAGGTGAAAATATCTGGCATGAGTTGAGCAGAACAAACAAGATCAAAATGCTACATTCTGTATTCTAAATCTTGGGCCTAAATCAAGTTTTTATTGTACTTCCATTATAGTCACTATGTGAACATTTATTTTTTTAATGGTATACTAAACAGCACAATTGAAATTATTCAGACTTTAATAGTGGCCAGCTGATCTATTCTACTTTAGCAGAAGAAAGGATATTCAGATGTTTCATACAACAAACTTAGTCCTTCTTTTATGCAGTATGGAGAGCCAATGGCATCCTGGCCTGGATCAGGAACAGTGTGGCCAGTAGGACAAGAGAAGTTATTCTTCCATTGTACTCAACACTGGTCAGGCCACACCTTGAGTCCTGTGTCCAGTTTTGGGCTCCTCAATTCGAGAGAGATGTTGAGGTGCTGGAACATGTCCAGAGAAGGGCAACAAAGCTGGTCAGGGGCCTGGAACACAGCCGTGTGAGGAGAAGTTGAGGAAGCTGGGGGTGCTTTGCCTGGAGAAGAGGAGGCTCAGGGGTGACCTCATTGCTGTATACAACTACCTGAAGGGAGGCTGTAGCCAGGTGGGGGTTGGTCTCTTCTGCCAGGCAACCAGCAACAGGACAAGGGGACACAGTCTCAAGTGCCGAGGGAGGTCTAGGCTGGATGTTAGGAGGAAGTTGTTGCCAGAGAGAGTGATTGGCATTGGAATGGGCTGCCCAGGGAGGCGGTGGAGTTGCCGTCCCTGGAGGTGTTCAGAAAAAGCCTGGATGAGGCACTTAGTGCCATGGTCAGGTTGATTGGCATGGACTGGGTGCTAGGTTGGACTGGATGATGTTGGAGGTCTCTTCCAACCTGGTTGATTCTATGATTCTATGATTGCGTGACTTAGTTTGCCAAGTTGTTTGTGAAACCTGAAATGACAGATGTTGTGAAAACTACTACTCTTAGAGAGAACAATGTTTTAGAAACTGAAAATAAAGGAAAGGAATGGCTGTCATCACCAAAAATTCTGTGAGTAGTCATTTGCTCATTAAAATTTACATGACATATCACTGGAGGCAGTAGACAGACATGTACACAGGTATGCATCCCTGTGTGTACACATACACACACATGCATAGAACTTATGTCAATGGACTTCCATCCATTTGTGGGTCCTCTCCATCATGCCAGAATGGAGCAGTGTTACTTTACAGCATCTTCCATCTTCACTAATTCTGTCAGTAGCACAGAGAGTGATTTTTAACTGAAGCAGTAACGCCCATCGATATGAGAAAAGTATTGAAGAGAACAAAGCAGATTGATTGGATTCACTCTTTTTTTTCAAAGCCTGTCAAATGAAAGGCTGAAGCAAAAGAAGCAGCTGGTTGCTCAAGAAACTTGGGCATTACTTTGGCTAGACATGAATTATGCTAAAAAAACCCTAGTCAACAGTGCAAAAAGCTAATGCAAACACTATTGGAAATAGGCTAGTAAGTGTTTAAAAGTTGAAAACATTGTGAGATATAACTACAGGACCCAAAGGACACAAAAGAACTTGTTTGACTTTCTGTCCTCCATCTGCCAGTATGAGCTCATACGTACAATATATATGTTGCCATTTCTAGCACAGGTTTTGTGGTTCTAACCTTCTGGCAAACATATAAAAAATCCATTAAAGTGAGAGCCAAACTCCTGTCAACAGCCCAAGGAGAAGGATATAGCTCTGGCTTCCATAATTTTGCATACAACCCAGATGGAAGTACAAGCACTTCTATGTTGAAGTGCCAAATAACTCTCCCAAGGCTTTTATTATCTTTTCTTCGTCTTGCCTCAGAACAACTTCCATACTTCTGGGGACTCCACAGCTGCGTGCACTCCAGTGAAAGACTATGTGTGGCAAGCCAAGTTCGGTGTATTTGCTTTCCAGTTTCTCTAACAAGGCTTCCCCTCCCTCCTGGTCTCATCAGGGACTGTTCAACCAGGAAATGCAGCTGCAGAATCTTCACAGTTTCTTGAAAACAACTTTTAAAGGAAAAGTCTCTCATTTTCTACAAGTGACCTATACTGCAAGCAAAACTACAGCAAAGCAACGATGTTATAGCTAGGAGAAAGAGGCAGAAAATAACATGGAAAGGTTGTAAGAAGGAAATTGGAATTTAGCAGAATTGATAGTCTTTAATTGTAAATCTGTGATTATTTTGTTTTAACCTTTCTGTCAGCATTCCTTGTTCTGAAGAACATACAGCCTGAGCTTCAAGTTCCTATAAATCAGAGGATTAAGACACAAATGTAGAATATAGAATGAATACAACACCAAAATTGTTAATGTCAAATGCAATCATGCCCACAAACACTATCATTAAACATTCTTTAAGTAGCATTAGCTAACATTGTCCCTTACTTGCTCATAAAGCCAAATGTCCATTCAATGTCAATTCAAGAGAGATGTTGAGATACTGGAATGTGTCCAGAGAAGGGCAATGAAGCTGGTGAGAGGCCTGGAGCACAGCCCTGTGAGGAGAGGCTGAGGGAGCTGGGGGTGTTTAGCCTGGAGAAGAGGAGGCTCAGGGCAGATCTCATTGCTGTATGCAACTACCTGAAGAGAGGTTGTAGCCACTTGGGGATTGGTCTCTTCTGCCAGGCAACCAGCAACAGAACAAGTGGACACAGTCACAAGTTGTGTTAACAGAGGTCTAGGCTGGATGTTAGGAGGAAGTTCTTGACAGAGAGATTTGCCACTGGAATGGGCTGCCCAGGGAGGTGGTGGAGTCGCCATTACTGGAAGTGTTCAAGAAAAGTGTGCATGAGGCACTTCATACCATGGTCTGGTTGATTGTCTAGGGCTGGGTGCTAGGTTGGACTGTACGATCTTGGAGGTCTCTTCCAATCTGGTTGATTCTATGATTCTAATGGCTTCAAGAGCAAAATAATCATTTCTCCACATTGCTTAGCCTTGGTTGCTTTGGGGTAACTCTGTAACTGTCCCCATGAAAACTTAGCCATGAGGAACATTTCACATCTCAGAGTGAATGGACTTGGGATCTCTTCTTGCTATCATGTCAGACAAAAAGATAACTTAGCTTCCTCCTTGCAGACAAGACTGTAGGTCTTCCTAAAAGGACTGTGACATCAGTTGTTGCATTGGAAATTACAGTCAGACCTCAGTTTGGTTTGCACATAAGCTTTTGAAATAAAGATGCTCTCATTTATAGCTCAGGTCATGGAGACTGTTTGTAGTTAGAGAACAGCTAAGATAATTTTCCAGTGCTACACTGTAATTCTAACAGTAATGATCCCAAAGATAAAATCAATAGCCTGTCCTACCATAAATTTCATCCAGTCTCATTGCTCTGCTTCTGGCTGCTTATGTCCTGCATTTTTTATTCCTGGTAGCTGGAACGGTGCTGGGTTTTGTATTTATTGTGAGAATAATACTAATAGCACACTGTTGCTTTAGTTGATGCTAAGTAGTGTTTATCTGAAGTTAATTTATTTTTCAGTTTCCTGTGTTCTGCCAGTGAACAGGTGCACAAAAAGCTGGGAGTGAGCATGGCCAGGACAGCTGATACAAACTAGATGAAGGGCTCTCCCGTGCCTTTGAAAGGCATGCTCAGTGTAGAAACTTAGGGGAGTTTCCTGACCATCACTCAGCAGGTGGTGAGCAGTTGCTCTGTGCATAGAATCATAGAATCATAGAATCAATCAGGTTGGAAGAGACCTCCAAGATCATCCAGTCCAACCCAGCCTTAAGACGCCATCTACACCATGGCACTAAATGCCTCATCCAGTCTTTTCTTGAACACCTCCAGGGACGGTGACTCCACCACCTCCCTGGGCAGACCATTCCAATGGCAAATCACTCTCTATGTGAAGAACTTCATCCTAAGATCCAGCCTATACTTCCCCCTGGCACAACTTCAGACTGTGTTGCCCTGTTCTATTGCTGGTTGCCTGGGAGAAGAGACCAAGTCTTTTCTTGTATTTTATCTGGTTGGATTTTTTCTTTGTTATAATTATTTTCATTATTATTCCTAGCATTTTATTATAATACTTTATTATTTAGTTACTAAACATTTCTTATCTCAATCTGCAAGTTTTACTTCTTTGCTTTGATTCTCCTTCCCATTCCACTGAAGATAGTTTAACCCAAGACATGGATTAACTGGGAGTGGGGAGGAATTGAGTGAGTGGCTGCAGGGTGCATAGTTAGTGGTTGAGGTTAAACCACAACATCCTTACGCAAGTTTCATACCTGAAAACTGAAAGGTTCTTGTCTAGTGATCTCAATTATTGTCAAAACAGGTGAGTATATGGAAGATACCTGTGCTTGCATGGGGTGAAGGGCAGCTTGTTTTGATAGCTGCTGATTGCAACTGCTTAGGCATTTAAGAGATGTACCATTCAGGTCAGTTAAAGATACCTTGAAGAGCAGCTAATCTGAAATGTGATGGATAAATCTGAATGTTTCCTTAAAGACTAGCTGACTGGCTACCATGACATTATTGAGTACAGGGTTTGTTACTAGCTGCTGTAGTGATGTGAAGAAATAAATCTCAAACCTCCAAAAGAAATAAAGTCCCTGACTACCTGACTGATGGATGGCAATAATCATGTACTCAACACTGGTCAGGCCACACCTTGAGTACTGTGTCCAGTTCTGGGATCCTCAATTCAAGAGAGATGTTCAGGTGCTGGAATGTGTCCAGAGAAGGGCAACAAAGCTGGTGAAAGGTCTGGAGCACAGCCCTGTGAGGAGAGGCTGAGGGGGCTGGGGGTGTGCAGCCTGGAGAAGAGAAGTCTCAGGGGTGACCTCATTGCTGTCTACAACTACCTGAAGGGAGGCTGCAGCCTGGTAGGGGTTGGTCTCTTCTGCCAGGCAACCAGCAATAGAACAAGGGGACACAGTCTCAAGTTGTGCTGAGAGAAGTACAGGCTGGATGTTAGGAGGAAGTTGTTGCCAGAGAGAGTGATTGGCATTGGAATGGGCTGCCCAGGGAGGTGTTGGAGTCGCCATCCCTGGGAATGTTCAAGAAAAGACTGGATGAGGCTCTTAGTGCCATGGTCTAGTTGACTGGATAGGGCTGGGTGCTAGGTTGGACTGGCTGATCTTGGAGGTCTCTTCCAACCTGGTTGATTCTATGATTCTATGATTCTATGCACACTCATGCAGTGCTATTATTTCAGCCTGTTAAGGCTCCTAAGCATGTAAGACAATTTCAGGCAAGAATGAAATAAGAGTTTTTATCAATAATATTCAGGAAGAATATAATCTGAAAGATAAAGGACATCATATAATATGAGTAACCAATATGCACCATGTTCCAGATCCTAGTGACAATTAAATCATTGGGTTAAAATGGATAAATTTAAAAGCAACTATGGGAATGATTGGACGGTCAAAACTCTACCATTTTCCAAGAAAGAATGATCAAACTGAATCTAAAAGAAGAGCAGAAGGAGATAGGCATTTGAGAATAGTAAAAAAAGACAGGTGCTACAAAGTTAAAATGTAAAGATCCTTTTTTGGCCATGGCAGTCAGAACAAATGCTGGGGAGGGACTATTTACACGGTCTAGTAATGTTAGGACGAGGGGGAATGGGTATAAGCTGGAAGGGGGGAAATTTAGACTGGATGTTAGGAGGAAGTTCTTTACAGTGAGGGTGGTAGGGCACTGGAATGGGTTGCCCAGGGAGGTGGTGGATGCTTCCTCCCTGGAGGTGTTTAAGGTCAGGCTGGATGAGGCCTTGGGCGAGCTGCTCTAGTGGGAGGTGTCCCTGCCTGTGGCAGGGGGTTGGAGCTGGATGATCCTTGAGGTCCCTTCCAACCTAAACCATTCTATGATTCTATGATTCTAAATGCAAAAACCAGTTCTTGTCATTGGCAGTCACGACAAGTAAAATGGACATTTAATTGCAACAACAAGGATTAAATTGCAATGTAAAGATAATTTGCCCTTAAGAAAAGCTTTCTAACGATAAGGTTAGACAATAACAAGAAGATGTTTCCTCAGTTACTTGCAGAGTCTCCACCAGTCTTTGTAGAAGGATTTTATAAACAGGCTAGGACAGCAGCTGACAGCCATGATACGAATAAGGTTCATTTTATCTCAGGAAGATGAATTTTCTAAAGAGCCTCTTGAGATCTTCTACAGACTGAAGAATTCATGGTTGCATATGGAACGAAAACAGAACTTACGCCACACTACATAAGGAGCACTAATTGCCAGAACAACCATGAATCCTCTGATAGTTTATCAGATGAACTTCACTAACCTAACATATGTATTTCTCGTACTGTTGGACCTTCTCCAATTTCTTCCAGCAAATGCATTGGAAGACAAAAACAAGGGACCTAAGGGAGACTAAGAAACAATAATTAAATAATTTTATTCCTTGTTATAGTGGAGCATCTGTAACCTTGACAATCAAATGATATTAAGAAATTTATAGAATGAAGAGGCTCTTTCTTTGTTTCTGTAAAAGCTGAGGCTGTAAGAAGGGAGAAAAGGATGCAAGAAGGGAGAAAAGTAGGTGGTAATACAGGAATAGGAAGTAATATGAGCAGGACAGACACCACTTTTTTCAGTAAAACATTTTGTTTAGGGAAAAAATGTTGCTTCATCACATAAAGCATGTTCTCCTTGTTTACTGATGTTTAAATCAGATAAACGTTTGTAGGAAAAAAAACCAAACCAAACAAAACTCAACCAGTAACAACAACGACAAAAACCCAACACCACCAACAGCAACAAAAAAATCACCAACAGTAGATAGCTCCTAGGAAGTTGGTAATTCACTTATGGTAAGCCTGTCTTAGCTGAGAGATTTAAATCTATCATTCATTTGTGAACCTAATAAATCTACATTTCTGTACAATTTTACTACATAAGAATCAATGAGGATGGCCAAGCACTGGAGCAGATTCTCCTGGGAGGTTGTGGGGTCTCCATCCTTGAAGATATTCAAAACTAGACTGCATCCAAACCTTTCAAAGCAGCTGTGGGTTAACTTGCCTGAAAAAAAGATATTGGAGGAGAAAGTCTCCAAAAATGCCTGCTAACCTCAGTCATGCTGTGATTCTATGGTTAACAGAAAAATATAGGTGATTTCATAGGATGTCTGAGTTCTGTGGTGGCTTTTCTCTGTTAACTATAAAAGAAACTAGTGTTGCTGTTGCTGTGAAGTATCCAAATTTAGTTTAAGTTAGTCCAAGTTAAGAAAAGGGCAAACATCTGAGCTAATAGCCTCATTTAATAGCATTTAATAGCTCATGTCTTATATGCATGGGCTTTTAAGAAAAATGAAGTGAAGGAAACCAAATTCCTTTCATCATTCAGATGCCATTTTCAGAAGCTGACATTTGCTACTGTTAGCATAGCCTCTGTCAGAAGCCAAATAAAAAGTGCAGTAACATGTTTGGTCTTTCACCTACTGTGATTTATCCGAGATATCACCAAGGCATCTCAGCACTCAAAAAAGGGTGAGCTGTTTGAGGCAAAACAGCCAGTAATATTAACACCAGAGAGCTGGGATTCGTGGATGCTGCAGTCTGCAGGGCTGTTAGACACATTATCTGTGTCTGAAGGTTTGCAGAGAAGATAATCAGTCAGAACAGACTACAGTCTGGAACAATTCCTTTGTTCCATTCACATTAGTCCTAACAGACAGTCATATTAAGGATAAAGAGCATACATATCTCAAAGGCCATAGATAATCACAATTTTCCCAATTTCTACCACAGCTTGTTTTGTGCATCAGACACTTCTGTTGTACTTTCATAGAATCATAGAATTTTCAGGGCTAGAAGGTGAGGCAGGGATCATCTAATTCTAACCCCCCTTGCCTTGGGCAGGGACACTTTCCACTAGATGAGGTTACCCAGAGTCACACCCAGCCTGGCCTTAAAAACTTCTAGGGATGAGGCTTCCACCACCTTCCTGGGCAACCTGTTACAGTCTCTTACCACCTTCATGGTGAACAACTTCTTCCTAACACCCAATCTATTTGGAAAAGCTCAGTATGAGAAATGCCTTGGGCTCTCTTGAACATATAAACCAGAAGGTAAGACTTGTTCCAAACACTTGGTTGTGTGTGCCAGGCTCTTTGACTTCTCCGGGACAGACAATTAGTGAGTTCACTGGAATCTGACTTTCTGAGCAATAATGATTCAATGTTCCTAACCACACTGAATACCTCCTGGTTCTCTCTCCCATGTTGATCACAAACTGGCAGTGTCTTTTCCTGTTTGTTTTCTCTTCAGTTCCTTCATATCTGTCATGATCTCTGTTGGAAGCTCTGAATTGCTCCCAGCTGCTGCTCAGTATTTGAAGTAGTAGAAAAATGCTTTTTGTAAAGCGCTGTGAGAGACTCATAGATAGTTTGTGGCAATATATTGTGCTCTCAGAGGTGATCATTTCTTAAAGGAAAAAAATATAGCTGATTTTTTAGCATTGGTACAAATGGCTGGCACAACCTTTTGTGTTGGTTTGGGGTTTTTCTGAGTGGTTTTTTTTTTGGTTGGTTGGTTGGTTGGTTTGGGGATTTTGTTCATTTTCCTTTATTTTCTTTTCCCTTTTCTTTTCTCTTTTCCCTTTTCTTTTCTTTTCTTTTCTTTTCTTTTCTTTCATTTTCTCTTTTCTTTTCTTTTCTTTTCTTTTCTTTTCTTTCATTTTCTCTTTTCTTTTCTTTTCTTTTCTTTTCTTTTCTTTTCTTTTCTTTTCTTTTTTTCCTTTTCTTTCCTTTTCCTTCCTTCCTTTCTTTCTTTCTTTCTTCTTTTCTTCCTTTCATTAAAATTCTATTTATTTCCAGAATCATGAAAAAATTACTAACATAGAAAGTTTATGACCTATTGGAAATGTGCAAAAGTCATATAATCATAAATTTGTTTCAGTTGGAAGGGACCTTTATCAGGGACACCTTCAACTAGAGCAGGTTGCTCAAAGCCCTGATCTTGAATGCTTCCAAGGATGGGGTATCCACCATTTCTCCAGACAACCTGTGTCAGTATCTCACTACCTTACTGTATAAAACTTTATTCCTCAGATCTAGTCTGAATATAACCTCTTTTAACTTAAAACCATCACCCTTGTCCTATCCCAACAGACAGTGGTAAAAAGATTGTCCCCATTTTCACTACAGGCCCACAGCTGAATCATAGAATCATAGAATCAACCAGGTTGGAAGAGACCTCCAAGATCATCCAGCCCAACCTATCACCCAGCCCTCTCCTCAGAGCCTTCTCTTCAGGTTGTACTACCACAGCTCTCTCAGTCTTCCTTTAAAGGAGACTTGTTCCATCCCTCTGATAATTTCTGTGGCCCTCCTCTGAACCTGCTCCAAGTAGGTTATCTACTTGTACATATGTAGACATGAGAGACCAATTACCATCATAATGGGCCATGTTTTATTTTATCTGATTTAGAAACACTGCCATTGAGCATGGCTCTCACATTGACCCTTTGTCCTAGCATTGCTGGGACAGAAGCCAAACCCATCCGTAGGCTACAAGCCATTAACCCTTCTGAGTCAGCCAGGAGTTGGCTCATAGGTGCATCCCAGATCATGAGTATCAAGGAGGAGGTTTACCAAGAAGAGAGAGGAAACCTCTTGCTTGGGCTTCCTGCTTTCGTTCCCTGCTTTGGTTCCCATTCAATACTCTCCTGTTCTTGAGGACTGCCTTCTTGGATGTTATTACTCCTGCATGTGTGCTGGGCTGAGTATGAATTTGTGTACTTTGTATCGACATCAGTACCAGTCTGGCTATTTCATCGAATCTTTCCTTTCCTCTGTGGGTCTTCTCTCCTGGTCCTGATTTTTCTTTCCCCTTCACCATCAGGTGATAGAGTAGCTGCTCTGGTTTAGACCTACATACAGGCTACAGTGGAGGCTACACTGAGAAGCTGCTATAACCTTCCCCTGTGTCCAGCTGCAGCTGGAGAGAGGAGTGAGAATATGTGAGAGGGGCAGCTCGGCAGACACCAAGGTCAGTGAAGAAGGAGAAGGAAGAGGTGATCCAGGTGCAAAGCAGAGATTCCCCTGCAAGTGATGAAGGTTAACAGTGCCGCATATATCCACCTGTAGCCCATGGAGGACCCCAACATAGAACCCAAAGAAGGCTGTGACCACATGGAAAAACCCTAATGGAGTAGGCTTCTGGGAGGACCTATGGACCCATGGAGAGAGGAGCCCACACTGGAGCCCATACTTGTGACCTCATTTGGGACTGAACCCCATGGAAGGGACCCACGCTGGGGCAGTTTAGGAAGAACTGTACCTCACAGGAAGAATTCACATTGGAGGATTTGGTGGAGAACTGTCTGCCATAGGAATAACCCCATGCCAGAGCAGGGAAAGAGTGTGAGAAAAGAGAGGCAGGGACAATGTGTGATGAACTGTCCACAACTGCTGGAACGTGTCCAGAGAAGGGCAATAAGGCTGGTGAGGGGCCTGGAACACAAACCCTATGAGGAGAGGCTGAGGGAGCTGGGGGTGTTTAGCCTGGAGAAGAGGAGGCTCAGGGGTGACCTCATTGCTGTCTACAACTACCTGAAGGGAGGCTGTAGCCAGGTGGGGGTTGGTCTCTTCTGCCAGGCAACCAGCAACAGAACAAGGGGACACAGTCTCAAGTTGTGCCAGGGGAGGTCTAGGCTGGATGTTAGGAGGAAGTTCTTGCCAGAGAGAGTGATTGGCATTGGAATGGGCTGCCCAGGGAGGTGGTGGAGTCACCGTCCCTGGGGGTGTTCAGGAAAAGACTGGATGAGGCTCTTAGTGCCATGGTCTAGTTGACTGGCTAGGGCTGGGTGCTAGGTTGGACTGGCTGATCTTGGAGGTCTCTTCCAACCTGGTTGATTCTATTCTATTCTAAACCCTGTGCTGCTGCAGGGGAAGTGACAGAGAAGCTTTGGTGGGCACCTGGAATCCACAATTGCTAGGCTTTGGGTTTGTGTGCAAAAGCATTCTGAGAAGGAACACTGAAGCACCCACCAAGTCCTGTAGCATAACAGGATATCAGTTCTCAAATCAAGGATATGCTCAGTTCATACTCTAAAGCAAGACAACTGGCAGGCCTTGAAATTTCTGTCTAACTAAGGTAAGAAAACTATAAAACTGCTATTCTAGTTTGCACTTATCTAAGTCTTTTATGGAATCTTTCTGCATGGCTCCTCAGTTATCTTCTGCAGCAGCAGACTTCTTGGGGAGTCAGTAATATATGGTATATGGTGTTAGTGCATACACCCATTTAAAGTTGCTTTTAGTTTCATCTGTGCTGGAGGTGGAGAGTGTTAAGTCTCCAAAAACAGTTCACCAGTTATAAAGTCTTGGGTTTTTTTAAAAAGAAAGCAAACAGAAATTTTACTTTTTGAAAGCCTTTTAAGTGTTATGACTACAAAGAGAACTTGTGAGTGAAGCCTGTGGTGATACAGCCTTCTGGAGGCGGACAGCCTCCATCTACAGCAAAAGAAATGCTGCATTTGGCATTTTGTCTTTTCAGGGTGGCTCTGTACCAACACTTACAATTATTTGAGTTCAAAACCTTTAACAGCAAAAAGTGACACATACTATTTTCATTTTTGTAGGTGGGAGTATGACTGGAAGGAAAATAGCTGATAATATTGACCTCTAGGTTTTTAATCATTAACCTTGAGAACTTAGGAGCTGTTAAAAAAGTAATAAAGGAGTGCTGTCAATGTTCAACACTTTGTGTGTCTACTTGCTCTAAAAAAAAAAAAAGTTCTGCTCTTAAAAGTGAAATCCACTTTCTCATTCTACACCTACATCAGTTTTCTTCCTGAGAGATGCAGTACCAGTCCTCCACACACTGACCACACTTGCTTCTCTTTTATTTTAAACATTACTGAGACAAAGTTAATTCAGTTGATGGAGTTTTCTCACACAGAGTGTTCCCTCCAGAGTTTATGAATTATAGAATCATAGAATCAACCAGGTTGGAAGAGACCTCCAACATCATCCAGGCCAACCTAGCACCCAGCCCTAGACAATCAACTAGACCATGGCACTAAGTGCCTCAGACAGGCTTCTCTTGAACACCTCCAGGGACAGTGACTCTGCCACCTCCCTGGGCAGCCCATTCCTATGGCAAATCACTCTCTATGTGAAGAACTTCCTCCTAACATCCAGCCTAGACCTCCCCCAGCACAACTTAAGACTGTGTCCCCTTGTTCTGTTGCTGGTTGCCTGGGAGAAGAGACCAACCCCCACCTGGCTACAGCCTCCCTTCAGGTAGTTGTAGACAGCAATGAGGTCACCCCTGAGCCTCCTCTTCTCCAGGCTAAAGAACACCAGCCCCTTCAGCCTCTCCTCACAGGATTGTATTCCAGGCCTCTCCCCAGCTTTGTCACCCTTCTCTGGACACGTTCCAGCACCTCAACATCTCTCTTGAATTGAGGAGCCCAGAACTGGACACAGGACTCAAGGTGGGTTGAGTACAGGGGAAGAATAACCTCCCTTGTCCTACTGGCCACACTGTTCCTGATCCGGGCCAGGATGCCATTGGCTCTGTTGGCCATCTGGGCACACTTGTATCAGGTTGACAAAGAAGAAATGTTCGTACTTTTAGCTCACATTAAATAAGCCATTAAAAGGAAAAGAACATGGTGACAACAAATGGACAGTGTCTAAGAGAGAGTGTGTTCACCTGCATCAGCCTTGACCTAACAAAATTATATCCATGCTACACAAGTAACAGTCTGATGTGTAGGTGGTTGAACTAAAGCCAGTGTCTAGGGAAAGAAAACAACAAACAAACCAAGGATATAGATCTTTCTGCTCTTCCTGCTACCTAAGCATGAGGAGGGTGGAAACAGCAATGTTTCCTGATGCAGGTTCAACCCTCTCAGCCAAAAGTAATTATCACCCTGTTTGCTGAACCTCCTTGTCCACTATCACTGATAATCAGAAACAGCTGATTTTCCTGCTCTCTTTCATAGAGAAAGAAAGTGGAGTTTTACCACTTCCTGAATGAGTCTCTTCTAGATAGCAACTTTTCGTTATGCCTGGAGCTAACCCTAGTACCTGCTAGATAAAATTACAGTATGATAATTGGCTTGGGGTTCTGCAAGGGAAGTGCTGTAATGCTATCTAATGTACAGAGGTCAGAGAGATGTCTGTAAAAATGAAAACAAATTCTAGGGCATGCCACCTGAGATGAGATTATTTTGAGTTAAGCCTTAAGAGCATAGACCTAGGATGAGAAAAAACACAGGTTTATAAGAAAGAAAGAAAGAAAGAAAGAAAGA